>WTSP01012507.1:0-44734 GCA_025331215.1 Actenoides lindsayi | reverse complement strand
TGTGGGCAAATTTGTCACTCCCCCCCCCCCCCCCTTAGCAACTATAACTGGATAAGGAAGGGGTAGAAATGGCTGCCTTTTAGATAACTGGTGTATTTCCCTGCATAATTCTTACTAAAGCATGTATTTTAGCTGAGAAGTCAGTATATCACATCACTGTTTTGTTGTTTTGGTTTTTTTTTTTTTTATTTACCTACTCAGGGAGAGAGCTCATACTCAGAAGTCCTCACTGTTACCTTCTCAGAATCCTCTCTCAAAAGCTAAACTACATCCACGTGAAATTTCACAAAAAGCTAGAACACAGAACAGACAGATTGCAAACCTTTGTTATCTTATGTGAATGGTCAAAAAGCACACCATCTCCTCAGTTGGCATCATGTATCCTTCTCTTGATACTCAATGGCTTTTCCTCAAGCTCAAAACATCCTAAAACTGGGCATAGGATATTTCCTAGGCTCAACTTACAAGTTGTTTTATGAGACAAACACAGGAGAAAAGAATAGTTGTGATGTATATAACTGAAGATGATACAGAACACCTTCCAACATTTCCCTTCAGTTGTCTGAAATATTTTTTCTTGTTCTAATACAGACTAAGCATTCTAACTTTCAAGAAATTATGTTTCTGCCTTTCTGTAAGTAACAATGATATTCCCTCACTGCTGAAAAAAGCAATCCACTCTGCCTACCAGAGGTTGGGTTTGGACTGTTTCCACACCACTCTTGCCTCCCCCCTTCCCTGTTTTATTTTACAGCAGATGTCCATACGTATCATGTGATAAAACTGCTTAGAAAACTGCAACAAGTTAAAATTAACAATTCTGTTAAGGGGTCTCTTCTTTAGTCGAATTCACCACATGGACACTTGAACATTTGTGCTGGCATCAAAACAATAAGCAATGCAAGAGCAGGACAGGAATAGGATTAGTACAACACAACTTTCAAGTAAATGAAAAACTTTTGAAGAGACAGATGAAATTCTGCAGCACAATCCCCAAAGAATGTTATACAGACCATTTGAAAAATGACCTGCAGTGGCCCTGCTGGTTCCCTTCACATTCTCAGCTAAGTCACTCAAACCATTCAAGGAACAGAGATGACTTTCTCAGAAATATTTTTGAATGTTAACATCTATCAGCATCTGGGAAATGGCTACTACATATTTATGACATTTCATTTAAATAGCCAAGTCATAGGCATTGCTCTAGGTGCTCTCAAGGAGAAAAAGTAGGTTACAAGTGAGGGGAAACAGCTACTACTTTTCCCCAGAGCAGGTACATAAGTAGTGTGCAGGAAGAAGCAAATGACTTTGCCATCAAACCTCCAGTAAGCCAATTAATACAGCAGGTTTACATGACATAAGCTGTGCAGCATTTCTTCTTTTCACCTAATATCTAATAGAGAAATCAGAAGGATCTCTCCTTACTAGGTTCTCTGTCTGTACAGAATAAATTATGGACTGTCCCTTAACTATTTTAGTCCTCCTGATTATATTTATACAGGTTATCTTGCTTTCAAACCTGAACTTCTTTTCCAAGCCTAACCATTTTCAACCTCATTTGACAACAGGTATTAGCGTAGCCTCAGGACTAAGTACTAAGGAATCCAGTGAGAGGCTCCGAGTAAAGAAGCAGTTTTCCTTTTCTCTATGTCTTTCAACCTGTTTCCTTTGATAAGATTCAGAAGATGGTTTCTATTAGCATTAGTGGATCATAATCAAGACTCAACTGAGAAAGGCCATGTATGTTTTCACTTCTGTTGCACAGCAGAAACCCCTGTTTTTCAGGAAACTATGAGAAAAAGGGTCTTTAAAGTGATATTGCTGATATTGTAGTATTATCATTAGAAGGAATCCAACAACCTCAGGTTTTAAATCTGCAAAGTATAGCCAAAGCTTTAAAAAAAATATTTATAATTATTTCAAAATTTACACCTCAAACAGAGAAGGGTCCCTGACTGAACTTGCAGTGAAAGTACCCTGATGATTTGCTGTATGTTCTCTATGATAAAGCTCTTTTACGTATTTTTAGCAAGCTGTCAGCCATACTGAATGATAAAAAGATCAAAACTATCTCATATAATTCATAAGCACTGGATAAGAAAATCAGTCAAATACAAAAATCTTACATTTTGGGAGGAGCTACAATAGTTCTATCTCTAAGAAATACTAGGGAAAAATCTCATTCATTTCAGTAGGATTCACTGATGTTTATAATTAATGCTTTGCAATTTGCAATTAAAAACTAATAATTACTTCCCCCTCTGAAAGGGAGAAATGTGGTTGGTTTGTTGGGTTTTTTTTAATTTATTTAGCATTTCTTCTTAGGCAACTTTAAGGATTCGCTCATCAATTTTGCATAAGAGCTAAATCACAATCAACATATAGTTCTTTTTACAGAACGACTAGTGCCACAAAATGCTGCATATTCACATTATTTAAATCAACATTGTTCACCTCAGTCTTATTTTAAAATTAATTGCTCAGCCTTTGAAAACTAGTACTGAAACCACAGTCACTGTTTTTAAGTTTTCACCTTTCTCCTGATGTGAGATTTAACATTGACCTAAATGTACCTGCATTTTTAAAGGACCATTTATTTCACTGCCTGACAGGCAATTTTGTTTTGTAAACTTGCAGGTCTGAAGAACACAATGAAGTGACTTAAGGACGTAAAAACCTCAAATTTCAGCCATGGTATTTTCTGATTGATATGAGACAAAATTTCTAGTAGTGCAAGGTTTTATAAACATGCCAATCTTATCACATAGCACAAAATAAAAATAGTTTAACTTTAGTATGCCACTCAGTTCCATAAAAATGGCAGTCTCCATAATACTGTTAATGAGACACAAGCTCAGTACCAACGTGACATCTGATTAATAGTTTGAAATTTTAATAAGGTCTGTATTTCAAACAAGGAAGACCACAAAATGCCACCTCTTCTGCAACACAGGACATCAACTAAAGGTGAAGGCATGACGAAGTGTAGAACAAATTACTACCAAAATCTCAGCTCTGACCAGCCAACAGCTGGTCATTTATTATGCAGTGAGCAGAAGACAGGTTTCAGGCTCTCCTTAAGGGAATAGCAGAGGAGAAAGTGCCACATTTTATTCAGTAGGGTTGTAATTCTCCATAGGGAAATAAGGTGCTTACATTCATATTTTCCTTTTCTTATCTCAAGCAAAACAGCAATTTGTCTTTGTTTGGTTTTACTTTTTTTTTTAATGTGTGCTCTCTGAATTTAAACCAGATAGCTTCACCCTGACCTTAATTCTATTACTAGTCTAGCTATAATAAACAATATTTCAGTCCCAACAATGAAATTATATTAGGATAACTAATTTCTAAGCCACAGAAATAGGAAAAGCTAAAAAAAGTTTCTCAAACATGAAAATCAGATTTACTTTTATTACAATAAAATCAGGACTAATATACATCCAGCTCTCAGTAGACCCAAAGAGATAGTCACTGAGCTATTAGTCTTTAGCAAATGAAGAATCAAGTTCTAAATGCTGTTGCTTTGAAACAAATTACTTTGTGTTCCACTAAAATCTATTATATTATCTAATAAGCAAGCATTTTCTAAGGACTTTTATAAAAAATTTAAACAAAGAAATCGTTCATGAAACATTACCTGGTTGTTGAAAAACTACAGTGAGTGCTGATAAGAAAGCATTGTAGTACTTACCGTACCAAAAGCTCACAAAAGCCTGTCAAGTACACAAGCACCAAGAGAAGATGGAACTAATCATAAAAGTTCATTTCTAATAACAAAAAGGCTACAAACTGTAAATAAAAATAACTTATGAGTATTTGATAGCAAGGATATTTTGCACAGAGGTTATGCTGATTCTGTACAAGACCGGGAATAATTAGTAACTGTTAATCCAATTCAGAACATCTATTTCTCCTGTTCAGAATCCTTTAATTGGAGGCTTATTACTTTATATTTGCATGTTTTCTTTTAATCCAAAACCTGCTTAAAAATGGAACCTAGAAATAATTATTTTTTTTTATGATACATTATTTTGTCAAAAACATTAAAAAAACCAAGACATTTATCTTATTGTGACTTCATCACTGCTTATTTTTTTCTGTTAGTAATTCTCTTTTCAGAGGGATTTTCTAATTTTATTACGGAAGTTAAAAGCAATATTGCTTATTCTAGGAGAAAAGGAATTTACCAGCAGCAGTCAAACTCATTCCATTTCTGCTCAAAAAGCTGCTTATCATATACTTGGAAACTGTAATTGGGACTTCATCAGGAAAAGGAAAAAAAAAAAAATGTATCCTGAGACAGATCAACAAAACACTAATGCAATTTTTCATGATCTTATATATTTTGGCACTGGATGTATTTGGCAAGTGGAAATATTTGGTTTTATAGATTAATTTATGTTTTGGATTTTTGGTTTTTTGTTTAGATTTTTTTCATATAAGGAAGTTATCTTCATGCCTTGCTAATTCCAAGTATTTCCTTCACTATATTGAAAAGTCTGCCTGAATTTAAGTATGGTTACATAGAAAACTTGCCATGAGAGAACTTTGCTTTTTACTACAAAAGCTGTATTTTTGTCTTGTGGTGTTAGTTATTTGGAGAATCTATTACCAGATGATACATTATAAATAACTGCAGTTCCTTGTTTTACTTTGTGGACTAAAAAACTATTACGGGATGTTAATGTCTTTTGAGAAACTATTAACAATTACAAATTCTACCTACTCCATTTGTTGTTTAGCTTTGTTTATTTGCATAAAGCCAGTCCTCTGGACTGCAAAACCTGTTAGGAAGGGAAAGAGAAAACCACCCAAAACTCAAATCTACCATACTTACTATCAATAAATTTGTTGACACCATTCAGGAATTCCATAGACTCAAAATAAAATCACAGTCCTTTTTCTCCTTTCAGAATATAGCCTCTTAATCCAAATAATATCAGAGAAGTTAAAATTTAGTCCATTCATCTGGCAAATGTTTCCCTCTGTTTCATAAACATGCATATCACAGAGAAAAATTGTTCAATTTAAGGTTTCTTACATGATTAGAGTGTAAAAAATCATCATAGAAATATAATTATTCTCAGATTTAATAATGTCCTTATTGTAATGTATTGCATTTCCATAAAACAAAGATTTAGCAAAACGAATTGTGTTATAAGCAGACAGTAAATACAGTTAATTGTCTAGGAGGATTATAAAATAGAAATTTCTGTACTGTGGACAATTATGTTCGAGTCTCACCACAGGTTGAAGGTAAAAAGTCAGGAAAACTAGAAGGAGGATGCAGGCAAAAATAGTGACAGCTTATGAGAAATGCTATTTCAAATATTCTATAATTACTGTTAATAAAATAGCTTATCTAGAGTAATACAGTACTACAGGCACCATTTCCTCTATGTATGTATACCACCTGTAGAATACTTCCTTTTTTAATATTCTAGTTAAAAGTTATATCCTATGGGAAGGACAAAAATAGCCCCAATATCAAAAACCACACTGGAGTATATGATGACTTTTTACACAACAATACCTAATCACCACATTTCATAGTGAGTTATCAAACACTTGCAATCTGTCCACAATATTTTTCATCTAGTTTGCATATTTTATAATGGTGGAATAACATTTTAAAAAGTTTGAATAGGCACTTACTGGAATTACAGTTAATCCTGATACAGTCTAGATGGGGAAGAATAGATGAAAAATGAAAATTTATCCTTCAAGGTAATAGCTGCAGACATCCAATAAAATCACAGTCCACCCTTCCGGGGACAGACACATGCAAATATGGCCACTCCATATCATCAGTCTTTACATACTGTTATAACCCAGATATACTGCGATAAATCTTTATAAATAGAAACGACAAATAGGGTAAAAATGGCCAATTTCAAACAAAGCTACATGGTGACAAATCTAAGTGAAAAAAACCAGGATTAAACGTCAAAGATGCTTAACTGAGGCAGGCTGCAACTTTCTCCCCATCTGTGAAAGAACAGGTAATTTCTCTCAATGCAATTAGAAAGTGCTCCGTCACAATGGGTCCTAGAGCAAGCCAGGCCACAATCAGACATCTTGGACAACTTGTGTATAGTATACCTCAAAGGCTGGTCTTCAAAAACTAAGGAACAAACTACAAAGCTCATTTACCAGGCCTATAAATAGGGGTTTGCGTGTTTACATTTTCTTACTCTATAGACTTAAGAAATGAACAGTGACTACATTTAAAGCTACAGTACTATACAGAAAATAATCACGTGTTTATAAACACTGATAGTTAGGAGAATACTGCCTATTTTCAGATTATCTTCTTGTGTGACTTAAAAAAAAAAAAGAGAGGAAAAAAAAGAGCTGTTTTGTTGGAAGAAACAACATTGCTGAGACATGGATTTATTTACTTTTCTTGAACTACAGAACTAAGTAAAAACTGTCAGAGGGTAATGTTTTGTATATAAAGGGAATGACCTGATCTGTAGCAGGATCCTCTGCTGGGTTACCTGTATTTATTACTGGAAAAAAAAATAAATTAAAAAAAACCAAAAAAACAAAAAAACAAAAAAAAAACAAAAAACCCCCAATAATTTTAAAAAACCCAACAAATCTATGCCATTCTTGGTTTGTATGGCTACTCCTTACTTATACCTTTGAGGAACATATATACCATCAAACCTAGATTTTGTTTCCATATAGCTGAGTTTGTCATGTGTCGTCAACCGCATCAGAAAAGTGGTTGCAAACAGCCAAGGACCAGCACCCGCACATCCCCTTTCACAGAAAGAGCTCCCGTGGAGTTGAGGGGCGTGGGGAGGGGTGTTTGTATATGCCGCAGCCTGCAGCAGCCCCGGCACGGCACTAGAGGGGACTGTAGGCGAAGAGGAGAGAAGGAAACCCTTCTCCCTCCTTCTCCCTTCTGAAATAGAAGCACCGGGACAGTATTTCAGCCAGCAACGCTTTTATGAAGTGAAGGGTTAGGTGATTAGTTTTTCTCCTCCCTCCCACCTCCCCCCATGCTTTCTGGAAATCATTTTATCTGCGATTTAAAACAATAAAATACTCAATTGTCTTAAAAAATAGCATTCCACTAAATGGGAATGACTGCATTGAATGTGAATTTTCCTGAGCGTACTTTTCCTTCAGGTCCTGACTTGAAGTTATTCATAAGCATGGCAGAAGTGCCTTAATTTATTTCCCCTTTTTTTTTGTAATTTTTTTAAACTACAGAAAAACATAACCTAACATTTTGTCATATTTTAAACCAGGAAACAAATTTTTGGCTTTTTTTGTGTGTGTTCGTGCATGTGCATGTGTGTTTTTGTTTGTGGTTTTGTTTTGTTTTTCTGTAAAAGGGCTTGTGCCTCCTGTGTTCACACGGCTGTTTGCTGAGGGCCGCAGTCTTTGGGCATTGAAGGGTTGTGTTATCGTTCGATACTACAAAAATACCACTACAGAATTGTTTAAAAGAGAGGAGATGGATTTACTATAGATTTGACACCTAAAAAAAGGAGACCAAGAAATCCATCAGTGGGAATATCTAATTGAAACATTCTTAGTGTTATAAACTGGAAAATCTTTGATACATTTGCATGTTTTACATTAATTGGTAGAGGTAAAACCAAACTGACCTACATACACATTTATGTTTTCTGCTTGCACATTTAGATTGTGGAATTGCTACTGTGAAGAATTTGTGGAGGGAGACCAATCTCCCACAATAAAGATTAGTATGTTTATCCAAAGATACCACTGATGAACTAGTCTTCTGTTTTTAGAATACACAATAGTACAAAAATATTGTGATGGATTATGTTAAGACTATAAAAAGAATACAAAAATGCAAAAGGAAAGAAAATAAAATATAGAAATGGGCATGTATTTGTGTGTGTATATACATACACAAATGTTGCATTGACATGTGCTTATATATCATTTCAGTTGACATTTAATGTTAAAACAAGCTGTTTCATAAATGTTTGCAAGCAAAAAGAAAAATGTAAAGAAAATGTTAATTTCCTGGAGGAAGAGTTTGTTACCTAGGTTGACCGTTAGTTTAACTCGTCCTGCATCCAACTCTAAACGAAGTGTATCAGCAGATTCCCTAGAAGTAGTTGCCATTAAAATGCCATAAGCTCGCTGAGACCTGAACCGTAAAGAAACATCTTCGGCCTCTGTATGCATCACAACAGGGAGCTGTATTTTCATAAACATGCTTCCATCATAACTTAAAATTGTTGCCTCTGAAAACACAGAGAAGAAAATATGTTATTAAAGAATTATAGTGTATTTGCTGAATCTGCTCAAAGAGATGGTAGTAAGTGTATATTCGCTCAGTATGACATGGAAATATTACATATTACATATCACTATTATTACTGCAAAACACAGTTACGGGGGGTTTTTTCATCACGCTTTGGTTTGAGTTTATGTGGCACATTTTGGTGCTTTGTAAAGAAAGTAAATTGATCCATAATGAATGAGCCATTTATGTGTTCAACTTCAAGTGGGTGGGTAGAAATCACATGTCAAGATATGCTACGCTAGGCCTGTACTACTCAAAACAGGACAAAGCCAGTAAAAGATATTCAGATAAACCTTACAGCCTATTCAAAGATCATGTCTGACTACCATCCACCTAGATAATTACCTTAGGATACTTCATATATAAACCCATCAGCACCTGCTACTACTACCACAGTTACCGTTATCATCCAGTTCACAAAAAGCTGCTCGAAACAGGTAAATCTCCTCAGCATGGATGGAGCACAGATTGCCTCATGACCACAATGACTGTGGTATGACAGAATAAAAAACGCACGTATAACCATTATAACAGCTTCAACCAGAAGACTGAGACTGGACGTGGCATATTGAGGGCAAGATCTTAAAGTCTCTGAGACAAGTAAATAAATGTCACTTTCAGACATTATGGGAAACCCTCCTGGCTAGTGGCTCTGGCACAGAATGGTCATAGTCTGTTAGACCCCAGAGCAACCAGTCACAAGTCGTCTTTTCCCAGCCTTGAGGCTGGTAATGAGAAAGGTTGCAGAAAAACTGCTTTTATACTCACAGGGAAGCACAGTAGTTCCTAGAAAGTAAAAGGACACATCTGCTTCTGAAACATATTAGGAAGTCTTTTTTTGCAGGACGATCAAGCATTGTGGGCAGTGAACCACCACAGCCTTTGCAAACGGCTCTTAGGCTCATAGACAGTGGCACATCGTGATGGAACAAGCAGTGAACAAGCAACATCCTTTACCCTAAGCCAATAGTTAGGGGGCAAACTGTCAGGAATTTCAGTAGGCTCCTCAGTAACATACAAAACTAATCATACTGCATGACTAATCGCGCTACCTGAATGGCAAAATACACTATCTGAATGTGCCCATTTTACACACATCTGATTATTTACCTACTGCTAATTCTCTAGACCTTCTAACCTCTTCTACATGTCCCTGACATTCTTTAAACCATCCCTCTCAGTCTTAGAAATTGTTGAAGTGTTAGATGATGAGTTCTAAACAGGATGATATAGACTCTTAGAAAGAGATGCAATACCGAGGGCATCTTAATTCACTGAAAAAATATCACATACCTGCCCAATAAAAGGCCAAAAAAGCAATAAGCAGGAAGAGAGGACAGCAGAGAACACCTATAGGAAACCTCTATCGTTCAAGGTGCTGTAGTAGAAAGGAAGCACTTACATACAACAAAGGTGTATTGTGGTCCCACGTATTATTTTAAAGGACTGATACTACTGATACTATGTCTAATCACTATCACAACTAAAACAGTGTTAGATTTTTTTTTTAAAAACATCAATACTTATGGCAGTTTGTCAAAACCATTTCCATTTCATATTTTGTATGCTGTTAAAGACAGATAAGCTCTTTAAGACTTCCAGCCTACATGGCTCATGAAAGAAGAAAATGTTCTCTAATTCTGTGAGCATATTGGAGGCAAAAATGATAGATGGTATGTTCATTAATAATTTCAGACTTCCCCAATATATATTTGAAGAAACTGGTTTGATGTTGTAAAAAAAGGGATTTCTATTAGTGACACAGAAGTCATTAGATATAACAGATTATAAGAATACATACACAGGTTAGATGATTTCTACCCATGCAGGTAATAATGTTTTCAGCATATTGTAAAATTAATTTTTTTCTGGGAAGCAGATTAAATACTTAATGCATAACAGTCTGATAAGAGACTTCAAGACAAGGAATTTTCAGTGGGACGTGATTCAGTTTTTTTGATTGTTTGGTTTTGGGGCTAGGTGTAGGTACAAACAAGGGTTTACAATTCATTACTGTATTAGCTGTCTAGTCTGTGCATGAAAATCTCCCAAGATCTATATCAAGCTAAATATAATTTACAAGTTCAGCATAAAAGTTTAAGTTACACACTAATATAAGAGAAAATAAAAGGTATTTTCTATTGTCTATTAAAAACTCCCTCACATTAACCTTATTCAGGGTTTTCAATGAGAAAAATCAGATGTTGTAGGATGAACAGTATTCAGCAACACTAGACGTCTGTTGCATAAAAATTATCTTACGATAATGTAAAAGAAAGTTGTCAGAATCAACACTGGTACTGTTTGCCAGCTTTCCTATAATTATTCAGTCTTTTAGAAAATTACAGAAAAATGAGAGAAGGAACTGTCGTAATTTAATCAGAGATGACCTGTGAGTATTTAACATCATGGTAAACAGACCTGATGTGATTAGATACTCAATCCTCCTAAACCATACTGTGCCAGTTATTTTGGAAACAGATGTTCCAAGAACAGACCAAGGAGACTGAACAGAAGATCAAATGACTTAAAAGCTCTGGGGCAATAAGAAAACCCCCTCATGTCAACTAGTTCCTTTCAGTATGAAGTCAGAGATTTTTCTAAACACAAAGACATCACAGAAAAAAGAAAAAAAAAGACACAAAAAACCCAAACAAACAAACAAACAAAAAAACCAAAACAAAACCAAAAGCACCACAAAATCATCAGGAAGCAGGGATGGTTTGATCAAAGAAGATTTAGCACTGCCCTGAGAACTGTAACTGATGTTGGAGACACTACATACTCCTAAAATAAAAAAATACAACTATGTTCCGTTTACTCACTTGAAATGAATGAGTCTGATGGCACAAATGGTGTTAGGAAAAAGTTCTGCTGTTATTAAATAATTGCTGCGTTAAGAATTTTGAATGATATTTTGTCAATACTGTGTTCCTGTAAGGATGGGAAGCTGGATTTTACCATGTGAATCATCTATTCAACTCAGTTTTATCTTTCACTTGACTCAGCATTGCTCTCAGCTCTGCAAATTTCCATATTCTGTTGGCCTTTGCTGGACAGAAGGCATCTAACAGTACATGTATGAGAGCTATGACAGCAAAAGGAGTCGTCCTTCCCTTACTGATGTCTTTCTTTTCTTTTCTTTGTGTCAATGCTTTATTAATGTATCATTATGCTTGGTGGCATACATTAATAGAGAACTTTAGTTTTCAGACTGTAGCAAAAATCAGTTTTCAAGGTGAAATAAGAAGGGCTTGTTTCATTTAGAGTTTCTTAGACCTGGAGTGTTTCAGTTGTTTTATAGAATTCTTTCCATCTTGCAGTTATTTCAGCTGCCCAGAATGGATTGTTAATTTGCAAGGCCTGGTCAGTAAAATGATGATCTGAATGAGGAAAAGCAGTGTGGGTTACACCAGTTATGCAAAACTCAAAGGACCATTTTGGCTAGAAGTATGTATTAGTTTCTGCCCATAACTTTTACTTTTTTCACTTTGGACCAACTAATTTCTAAGGGGTATGTGTCTCATCTTTTTGAGACCTACACTGCTAACTGTTCTCATGTAAGTGTTGGCAGAATGTCTTTTTTTTATCTTGTTCAACTTCCTCTTAATTACTAAATGCTAAAACATGACAAGTTTAGCTCAGAATATGCTATTCATTAAAAGAATCTGAGTCTCCATGGCAGGGAATAATAATTTTACTACCACTTTGGTGATGGAAGAATAATACTGAAAAGAAAGGTAACAGAAAACCCATACAAAACATTACTGACAGGTTTTTTTGTGGCAGCAAATAAATGCATTCAGTAGAGTTAACATGAAATAAATAGTAAGATAAAATTCAGAGATGGATAAAAAAAAATATACATTCTTTCTTCAATGTTTTTATAAACCTGACCATTAAAACCCCTTGTTGCTTCTGTGCTAGAAACCAACCAACCAAAACACACAAACAAAACAAAAAAAAACCCCAAAATACTGAAGAGTTCACTTCCCCTCTCCATTCTAGTCTTAAATTTGTTTCTGATTAAAATCTCCAAGGCTGCATACTCTTCCTTCCTATATATGTACTACTTTTATCAGATCCATGCCTGTCACAAAGGATACGAGAGGAGATTCAGGACTGCAATTTTCACTCGGGCTGGGATTAGCTAAAATGCTGAAGAGTCTGAGGCACCTACTCTTCCAGAAACTTTCCTACACTTGTTTCTACCCTCAGAAACACTCAGCTGGATATTTATGGGGAGAAACAGAATTTTTCAAATAGATGCTACTCTTCAATTCAGAGCTTATTTAAATCAAAGTGAAAGAAGTATGGACTAGGCATTTGTATTTCAGTGATCTTCCTCATAAGTTTTGCAGTCCAGTTTGCATTGTTTTTAAGAAGATAAGGCTTGATAAGGTCAGATGCTTACTGCATGTATTTTAATTTATTATTAACAGAATCTTGTTTCCTCTGGGCCCCTTGTAGTGCCTCAAAAGTCCCAAAGACACAATTACTTTTTTTTTTTCCCCTGCTTTTTCAGTTTCAAAGTGTCTGCAATAACATAAGGCCTATAAAGTCATGTGTCTGCTGTCTCCAAAATCTCACACAAACTTTGCCCAGAAAGTTATGGATGATACAGTCCAAAGCCATCCCAGGTAGTATGTGAACAATCTGGAGCATCAATAATCAAGTATTCAGGTTTGGTCTCTGATCCTGTTTTATTTACCAATATAAAGTAGAGCAACAATATCCTGCCCTGAAAACACACACTGATACATACAACTTACTCCTATAAATTATATATATTTTACTCCTATAAACTCTGTATATATATTAGATATATATTATATCAATGGGTACCTTTTTCAAATTTGAACTTTTAGTTTTTGTTCTACTCGAAGGTGTATACTCAGATAAGCACTGTTTGCACGTTTTCTATGGCAACTACTTCAGTCCATCTGGGCCTGAGCCTGCAGCTTTTGTAAAACAGGAGGAACATTTCTATCAGTCTGAGGGAAACAATTCTTGATATGCAACTAGTTACTAGTTATGTTAATAGAAGCTGAAACAATTCCTCACAATTTCTACACTGGTATTATTTCAGGACCAAGGTCCTAAGCCACATTGTAAAAGTGCTAGAACTTTAACACAGAAGTGCAATTAGTTAATTTAAATCATTTCAGAGTAGGAATTACTGTAATATTTTGAAGGCATGATTCTTCATACCATCTACCATCATATCGTTTGTAGTTTTCTTTTATCTTTTTTTTTTTTGGTGTTAAAATTTAAAGCATCCAGAGATAATACAAAGAATGAAAGCTATATTTATGTATTTGTGCATATGCACGTGTGTGTGCATGCACAATGTGAACATCTACACACACATACACTGTAATGTAAATATATTTTCTCCTCAGAAATGCCACTTTATAAATGTTTCTTTGCATGCCTACTTTTTCCACTGATGAATTTACTTCCTGTGCACTGTTCCTAGCCATCCAGTCAAAAGTATACACCTGCAAAAGGCTTTGTTGAGAGGCAGTCACATATTATGATCCACAATCAAAGTAAGATAGGAAGCCAAATTATATTGCTGCGACATCTGTCCATCCATCTGCTTTAGTTTCTGTAATCTACTAAAGCCAATCTACAGATTATACTGATGTTTAACCTTACTGAAAATTAAGTATAAAATCAAGAATATCTTGCAACAGGATAAAAGGCACATGGATATAAAATATATTAGCTTTAAGTATAATTAATAATTTATTAGTAGAACTAAATTAAAATATCATTGACTTGTGCTACATATTTTCTGTGCACTGATAAACTGACCAAAATTATTTCAGATACTGTATTGCATATGATGCATCCACATCTGGATGTTAGCACTCCTATTTTAGGGGACATTAGCATGAAAAATAAATTACAGTCCTAAAAAGTAGCCACATGCTTTTATTTACTGAAGATATCTTAAATCACTTAACATTAAATCAAATATTCCAGTTGTTTAACCTCTGATATTTCATTCTACTGCATTATTTGTGAAACTGTATTTTTGGTTGAAATGAACATGTTCCAATTTTATTTAAATTAGTTTGAACAATAATAATTGTGCTGCTTATATCACCAAATACAAAAGTTTATCAGTTACTGCACAATGGTAGCAGTTATAATAACTTTGTGTGGTAGGATGCCAACACATCACTTTCAGAATCCCCAAAGCTATAATCTTATTAATGTACGAGCATTTGGGATATGAATATTACTGGAAAGAGATCTCCCTTCAGTGTAGTTCCCTCTGGAGAGGGAAACCCAAGAGCAGGAAATGATCTCATACTGTCTGAACTGTCGCACATATATCTGTTGGACAAGAACCAAATACTGCAGAGAAGACACCACCACCATAGTACCACCATTGCCACTAGGCCTATGCACTGGGAAAATCATGCGCTATATTGAAAAATGGTTGAAAATAAAACATGGGAAATTAAAAATGACAAAAGTTTCTATATAAAATACTATTACCTGACAAATATATTTATGAGGAATAAATACTACAGGCTATGATGAATCCTGTTTTTAAGTTCTTTGCAGATACGCATGTGTTGTTTTAACTAACACGTTTCCTATCTCTGAAGTGAAATAAATACAAATCCTATTTTTACTCCTACCATATGCAATAGCAGAATTTTGCCACAGGGTGGTACACCAGACATATTTAACTGAAGGCTTTTGTAATGCATCGGACATCTCGGTTATGCCCTCTGCCAGGTTCACTCTACCAGTAACAGAACAATCTGGAGGGCTCAGAAAAACTGGCCATGAGCCAAAGGCATCGGTATTCAAAATACCTACTCGCAAATACTAATAATATGATGGTATTAATGCTACATAAATGTATGTTTTCTATTTACATACAGCTTAAAACATTAATTGAGATTTTATTTTTAAATACACTTTTGTTTAATCTTCCTGACTAGAAAAATGAATCTAACTAGATGCAAAAAACTTATGTTCCCAGTCAATAGGTTTAGGCTTGAGGAGAAACTGTACTGTGTCAATTGTGAGACAAAAATACAGCTTCTGGCATTGAAACATTTCCTATTCCACTGAAATTAAAAAAACAAACAAAAAACCAAAACAAACCCAACAACAACAACAACCAAACACAAAAAACACACACACAAAAATCTAAAATATTAACTAAGCCTTTTTGTTGTTTTCCTACTTACACTGAAATCTTTTATTAGCATACTCTGTAATTTTAAATAAATGACAGTTTTCCTCCTAGAAACTAACCTCAACATCTGTCTTCCTTGCCACTATCCACCTTTTCAATGAAATAAATTGGGTTTGTCAACTTCACACTTAGCTTTTCTAAGCAAAAGGGATACTCAGTGATTTTAGATAAGTAGAAACTGTTTCCTTGGGTACTAAGATCTTTTTAAAAAAAGTTAAGTAAGAAATACAGATTCCTATGATGATTGTTTTGTTTTGACTCATGGCTGAAGTTCTGGCCATGGATTTGAGTGATACTGTGGAATTTAAAAGCAAATTTAATTATACAATGGTATTGACCTCAGATTGAAATTGAAATGTGACCATTTAGTAATGGAAATAATAACTGAAACTATTTTCACAAAGCTTTTCAGAACTCAGCAGTGTTTGATGAGACACAAAAGGAGACATTTTCTAAGAGGCACCCAAGCATTACTGACTCTTTGTCATAGTCAACTAATACATCTTCATACACCTTAGAATCTCTCATAAGATATTGCCTATAGAGTTACTTCTTTCAGTCAAGAATAGGACTCCATCTCACATCAAGTGATATCAAGGACACTTTTCCTGCCTCAGAAGAACTAATAATATTTTACCATTTTTAACCATTGTGTATGATTCTATAAAATAGAAATGCAAGTATCCCATGGAACCTACCTCTTTCACATGATCTGCCAAGGTACCCTGTACCAGAGCAATCGCAAACATATCTGTTCCACCCATCTCTGCATACACCATTGTTTTTACAGGGGTTGCTAAGGCAAGGTTTTGCAGTTTCTCTTGAGCAGGAGGGTTTTACTCCAGCTGTACTTTGGATTTCAGCCATCTGTCGAATATCTTTGCTTTGACCATCAATAAATAAATCTCTAATGCAGCCGACGTATCCATAATTGAGAAGTGCTGTCCACACCTCTGTTGGGAAGACGAGGCCTGCTTTATTTTCTGGTAAGCCTCCAAGATACAAGTCATCATCCAAGTCAAGGATTTCACTTTCCCCTGGTGCAGTATACGGTGTACGTAATGTGTTCACTGATATGGTCCCTGAGAAGAGAAGAAAAGACAATAAAATACATGATTTTCAAGACATTTAAAAGATTCTGGAACTTCTGTTTTACTCATTAAACTATGTGCCACATCAGCTTCTGGCAAATATCTGTAAATGAACCACAGGTATTCTATTTGTACAGCTATACAATAATAGATAAACTTCACTATGCTAATTACAATGTAGTACAAATAACATGAGAAAGTTCAATGATGTAATAACATTTATGTACAATACTGCATGGTCACAATATAACAAAAGAAGTCAAAATAACCTTACCAATCTTGTAGGGGGGAAAGCATTTCAGAGTTATTTTCAGAAATATCCTTCTTGAGCAACAATGAAAAAAACCCCTTTTCCCTACCTCATACGTGCTTTAAAGCATTAAGGCTGTGGTTGTATTGGTAGGTTGCAACATGGGAGGCAAATCTATGTCTTTGGTTTGGATCCAAAGACAGTATTTTACAAGACTCTCACTGCTTTCTGTGGGCTTTGGATGAGACTTTATTCTTTAAGTGCAGAAGGAAAATACATCAGCTGCCAGACAGACAATCATTAAGAAGATAGTGATGTGCTCCTAGAGGGAATATCACTGCCTCTGATACTTACCTCAAAATGTGTGCATGTCACAAAGACAGGAAGAGAAGATGCATGTAGAATCTCCGGAAATTTTAATTATCTTTTCCATTTAAGTTTAAAAAAGTAAACAAACAAAATTAAGCTTAAAATAAAGTTCTAGATCTACAAAGTGTTTGAACAAATGTAATGTAATCAAATGTAAAGATCCTCTTTGTTGTTGTTTTAAAAAGTAATGAGATACCAAATTTTTACAATTTGACTAGGCAGAAACCCAAATTTAGTACATAGAATCACAGAATGTACTCATGTCAGGCAAATTTAATTTTATAACTTGAAAATGAATCTTCACATAGATCTTCACAAAAGTTACTCCTTATCATTCTGTATGGGTGACAAAAGCAAGCAAAATATAAATCAAATATTATATAGGCCACTAGATTATTATAATGTACCAGCCACATTATGTAACATCGCTAGCCACTGGACACACTATTAAAGTCAATTAATGACAACAAGACACTAAATCACATTACCACAATGTATTTATCATACATACATAAAACTAACATTACTCACTATTTTCACTGTCAGCATGACAGATTCCAGCAGATAACACTGATTTTCAAAACTACTTCCACTCTGGTGGGGGTGGTGCATGAGAATAACAAATTTAGAATTTTTATAGCATAAACAGTAAAATGTGTTTTAAGGAAACAGAGGCAGGTCAGAAAAAGATGATTCTCTCACTTGGACATATCTTAAAATTTAGGTTTCTCTTTTAGCAGTTTAGAGGAGTCTTGTGAGAGCTACATATTTTGTATGTTAGGTTTGGTTTTGGGGTTGTTTTTTTTTTGTTGTGTTTTTTTTTGTTCTGCAGGTTAACTTCAATGATACGAACAGAATGAAAGTTTGGACCTTTAGGAAAAGCTCTTTGGGTTAGAGGTCTTAGGAGATCCAACTCCCATGTGAGTATGGTTGAGACTGTACAGATTTTAGAAAGGCTGGATACTACTAATAATAACACAAACAGTCTCCCTGGAATTGGAAGAGATCTAAAAAGATAAAATAAAGGATTGCATAGCCTTTGTGCATCTTTATGAGAATGTTTAAACAATGTCTGAAGATGTGGTCACCTTTCCCTTTTATGTATTATCAAAAATGTTTTCTGTGCCAGCTGAATAATCACAGAATCATAGAATTACTGAGGCTGGAAAAGACCTCCGAGATCATCAAGTCCAGCCTATGATTCAATACCGCCACATTGGCTAGACATTGGCACTAAGTGCCACATCCAGCCTTTCTTTATACACATCCAGGGATGGTGACTCCACCACCTCCCTGGGCATGCCATTCCAATGTCTGATCACCCTTCTCTGTCAAGAAGTGCTTCCTGATATCCAACCGAACCCCTCCCTGGCATAGCTTCAGGCTATGCCCTCTCGTCCTGTCACTAGTTGCCTGGTAGAAGAGCCTGACCCCCACCTGACTACAACCTCCCTTCAGGTAGCTGTAGAGAGAAACAAGGTCCCCTCTAAGTCTCCTCTTCTCCAGGCTAAACAACTCCAGCTCCCTCAGCCTCTTCTCATAAGACTTTCCTTCTAGTCCCTTCATCAGCCTTGTTGCTCTCCTCTGGACCCACTCCAGCACCTCAATATCCTTCTGGAAGCGAGGGGCCCAGAACTGTACACAGTACTTGAGGTGAGGCATCATCAGTACTGAGTACAGGGGGAGAATCACATCCATAGTCCTGCTGGCCACACTATTCCTGATACAAGCCAGGATGCCATTGGCCTTCAGGGCCACCTGAGCACATTGCTTGCTCATGTTCAACCAGTTGTCAACTAGCTCTCCCAAGTCTCTCTCTACCGGGTTGCTCTCCAGCCACTCCTCCCCCAGTCTGTAGTGCTGAATGGGGTTATTATGGCCAAAGTGCAGGACCCTGCACTTGGTCCTGTTGAACTACATACCCTTGGCCTTGGCCCATCTACCCAGCCTGTCCAGGTCCCTCTGCAGCATCTTCCTACCCTCTGGCAGATCAACACTCCCTCCCAGTTTGGTGTCATCTGCAAATTTACTGGGTGTAGACTCAATCCCCACATCCAGTTCATCAATAAAGATGTTGAATAAGACTGGGCCTAGTACTGATCCCTGGGGTACACCACTGGTCACTGGATGCCATCTGGATGCAGCACTGTTCACCATCACTCTCTGGGCCCAGTCATCCAACCAGTTTTTAACCCAGCGAAGGGTGCACCTGTCCAAGCCGTGGACTGGCAGCTTTTCCAGGAGGATGCTGTGGAAGACTGTGTCAAAGGCTTTGCTAAGTCAAGGTAAACCACATCCACAGCCTTCCCCTCATCCACTAGGCAGGTCATTCAGGCATAGAAGGATATGAGATTGGTCAGACAGGACCTTCCTTTCCTAAAACTATGTTGGCTAGGCCTGATCACCTGGTTGTCTTCTATATGTTGCATGATAGCACTCAGGATGAACCGCTCCATAACCTTGCCAGGCACCAAGGTCAGGTTTACAGGCCTATAGTTCCCTGGATCCTCCTTTCGGCCCTTCTTGTGGATGAGAGTCACACTGGCCAACCTCCAGTCATCTGGGACCTCCCCAGTTAGCCAGGACTAGTAATAAATGATGGAGAGCGGCTTAGTCCGTTCTTCCGCCAGCTCCCTCAGCACCCTAGGATAAATCTCATTTGACCCATGAACATGTTGGGATCTAAGTGGCACAGCAGGTCACTAACTACTTCCCCTTGAATTACAGAAGGGGTATTCTGCTCCTCATCCCCACCTACCAACTCAGAAGCCCAGTTGTCCTGAGGATATCTAGAGTTTTTGTTAAAGAACGAGGCAAAGAGGGTGGTAAGCACCTCAGCTGTTTCCTTATTTTCTGTTACTATGTTCCACTCCTCATCCGATAAGGAGTGGAGATTTTCCCTGACCCTCCTTTTGTTATTAATGTATTTATAAAAGCATTTTTTATTATCCTTAACAGAGATGGACAGATTAAGTTCTAACTGAGCTTTTGCATCTCTAATTCTCTTCCTACATGACCTTACAATATCCTTAAATGCTTCCTGATTCACTTGACCCTTTTTCCAACGTTGATACACTCTTTTTTATTTCTGAGTTCCTGCAAAAGCTCCCTGCTCAACCAGCCTGTTCTTCTTCCCCACTGGCTCATTTTCCGGCACACAGAGACAGCCTGCTCCTGAGCCTTCATAACTTCATTCTTAAAGTAAGCCCAACCATCCTGGGCCCCTTTGTTTTTGAGGACTGCTTCCCAAGGGACTCTCCGAACCAGTGTCCTGAATAGACCATAGTCAGCCCTCCAAAAGACCAAGGTGGAGGTTTCACTGGCCCCCCTCCTAACTTCCCAAAGAATTGAAAACTCATCATTTCATGATCACTATTCCCCAGTTCACCTCCAACAGTGACTTCTCCAATAAGTCCTTCTCTGTTCAAAAGCAGCAGGTGAAGGAGGGCACCTTCTCTGGTTGGCTCCCTTACCAACTGCATCGAGAAGTTCTCTTCCACACACTCCAGGAACCTCCTGGACTGTTCTCCCTCTGCTTTATTGTACTTCCAACAGACATCCAGGAGGCTGAAGTCCCCCATGAGAACAAGGGGTAGCGATCTCAAAATCTCTCCTAACTGCTTGTAAAATATTTAATCTATGTCATTCATACCTCTCTAGCAATATGCTGCAACCCAGTAACATTGTCCGAAGCAAGATTAATATTGGTTGCATACTGCAAAGGTGACCAACCTTAGTAAATACAGAGTTCTGGGTGAAAACTCTCACATGCCCTGTGGAGTTGACGGAAGAGGATTTGTGAGAAGCCACACATAGGTGTGAGGTAACAGTTCTCTAAAGGTCCTATGGGAAGCAGACTACAAATGCAGTCAGGCCCCAGGGTGAGCCAGGGACATCAGTATAAACAGCTCTGGTTAGCTCACTTCTTCCTGTCAGGAACTGGGATTAGCCACAACTCCCAGTAGCACAACACTTCTGTCATATGTGATAATCAAAAGCAGTTCAAGTGAGACTTGATTGTTTAAGAGCCTCAAAACAGCCATATCAATGTTATTTTTTAACCTATAAGTGAAATTCACTGGGGAACACAGAAGGGAAACAGTAAACAACAGAAGCCTGCAGGCTAGCATTGACCCTCTCCCATCTTCTCCTCTGTCCTTAGATTATTGCTATTAGTGGCATCTTGCACAAAGTGACTTCGTACAGTTAACATTTTGTTTGCCTGAGCTGTACCAGTTCTGCAAGTCAGCATGGAAGCCAGTAAACATAGTTCTGATTCTGTAAGACTCACTTTTGAAGGTGTAAGCTTTTAATTCTGCATGCCTACCTCCATGTCCTGCGGATCACATCAAACACACCAGAGTATGTATTATGCTGATCTTGGAGACGAGCTCGTACAACTTGATAGGGATATGTTGCTGACACAGCGAATATTTTGGATACAGCTGCCATCATAATGTATTCCACAGTGTTCTAAAAGCAACAAAAAGTACCAGGCTTGCCTTAAGTATGGTTTAAATTAGCCAAATTTCCAGAATCTTATTTGATTTTTAAATGATGAACTAAACAGTACTCCAGTGTTCCCCTTATAATACACACATTTAAAAAAATGGCAATGTTTACTATATGCATGGCTACAAGTAATAACTGTAAAATGTGTGTTGTACCCTCTCATTCCTATCAAGTGAAACACTTCTTCCAGAAGTAACTACCCCTGCCCAACTTGCAGTTACAGTTTTCCGTGTTTTCTGTGTAAGTGTTTAGGAGCACCACCTGTGTTTCCACAAAGTAGGACAAAAACACATTCCTCCCTCTAAAATTCTCAAAACACTTGCCAAAATAAGAAGCTGGTTTCCCTACAGGAAAAAGCACTAACCAGTTGCTTGTTCATAAAGAGTGAAAAAGTATTATTTCCTTCTATATATTCTACTTCCCAATCACTGTGTCAATACTTTATATATTTGGCTGTTCTACAACCTAGACAAATGGAATAAATTGCCTATACACATGCTACAACACATTTCTGTTCTCAAGAACTGTACCAATTTTGTATCTGATACTCTGTTTCTGTATGTGTTGTATCTCAGTTTCAGATCCTCATATGCCATGAATTGAAGTGCTCCATGTGAAGTTCCAAACAGACCAGGCACAAATCCCTAAAAAAAGGGAATAAAACAAGGTTAAACATCAATGCACAAAAACTATACAACTTGACAGACCTCAGCTTATACATATATATATGTCTTCCATTACTTTACAAATTGTGACTGTACACTAATCACTGTGCAGTAGGACTCAGCCACTTTGGGTTTCTACTCTTAATGGCAGGTGTCACACAAAAGTGTAATAAATGTTACTTTTTTCCAAACGCCATACAGGCTAAAGACATCTCATGACTGAGCAAAATAAAATAAGTGGCCTGGGGATTCCACCTTGCACAAGCACAGGTCTTAAAAAGCTGTTACCATGGATCGGGATTCTAAGAATACAAATCAAGCTGCAGCCTTGGAAATGTGCTGTTCAATGCCTGCCCCTTTCCAGGGAGTGGCACTGAACCATTAAGTTCCCACCTGAGGTTGCTACGGCAGTGACAGAAACTGGTGTCTCAGTGAGGAGGGCCATCAGGAGTAGAGGTGCGAAATACATAAATAAATTTGTGATCAAGTCTTGGAGATAGATATGTGTGTGTGTCATTGTACATATCGATGTCTTTCACACACAGTGGAAAGTTGAATGGCACAGAGGGAAAGCCAACTCATACAAGGACTTATAGGTGATTTACATTAAAGAAATAAATCTAAGGTTTGAATCAGTTTGAGCGCATTTCTCACCCTGCTCAGAGCACATCCCAAGGCAGCCCAGCAGCAGTGACCAAAGATGTAACAAAACAGTCTGGGAAACATTCCCTATTTCTAAGAGGCAGTAATGCACAGTAAGAGTATAACAGGAAAATATATAGAAACCTTTCCTTTCAAAAAAGTTGAAATAAAGGGGAAACCAGGAATTTTCTAAGTGCCTCTACAAGAAAGATAAGGAAGGAGTTCCTTCAGAAGCAGGACTAGCTCAGTTGAAAATGAGCTGACAGCTGTATAGATTCCAAGAAGCACTAATTCTCTTTTTGAGTCACGCTGGAAAAATAAAAATAAATGGGGAATTAATCATTTTGGCCAGAAATGAACGAAGGGAATCAAAAGCTTGCTTAAAAATATTGCAAAGGGACAATTACAGTGAAGTAAGTGATCAAAATATGGGTAAAAGGACTCCCAAGAATCAAAATTTCCCTAAAAATATGGGTATCAAACAGTTTATCTTATTTCCCATGGTCCACTCAGATAAAAAAAGGAATTAAAAAGTATGTACAGACACAAAACTTTGCATTAGGCTCAACTGGAAGCCCAGAACGTTGAATAAAAACTCATCAATATACTACTAAGAGCCTGGAGAAAAGGAAGAAAAAAGAGAAGGGATCCTAGCAGGAGTCCACTGGAATAGTGTAACAGGACAAAAGGATAATTCATAAACTCCTAACTTGAAGGGGAAAAAATATAAAGCAACAGCAGGAATAAAAATTGGACAGAGCTTCTACCACTTCAGAGATTAGAACTCTGCATGCTATGGATTTCTTAAATTGAGGGTATTACAGCCATTAAGGAAGTGATCTTTAGGATCTCTTTGATAAATAAGGATTAATTTCTTCTCACAGTAGAAAATGATGGTCATAAACTAATCATCAATGACCACGAACTGATGAAATGCATTAAGGGCTATTTAAAGCCCCAGAAAAAAACAATTCCCCAAATAAGTGGAATTAACCCAAATATCTCTTATTTCATCAAATGTGAGCATAATCGTAAGAGTTTTGCGAAAGGCCACAACAGAGGGAAAATGACAACTTTGTATTTCAGAAATCCTAGATCAGAAGAGAAAATTAAACAGTAATCTAAAAACAGAAAAGGAGGCACAAAGAAAACCAGAATTATGAAAAATACAAAAGAAAAAACCTAAGTCAGCAGAACAAGTAACAATACAAAATTTATGTATAGTGGATAGCAGGGAAGTCTTCACAAACATTTGCCCATGATTAGACAGTAAAACTGTAAAAGACAGAGGAAGTAATTGCTCTCTACTTGGAAAGAATTAGAATAATGTATTTATGTCATAGGAGAATGAGGTAATACTTTCTTTTCCCACCAACAAAAGAATGTTAAACAACATTCAGGAGTGCTGAACTCTAATTAGGCTAGCAGATTTGGATAACTTGCACCCAAGAGTCCTAAAGCATCTGTTGATACTTGCCACATGAGTATCAGAACACTTTTAAGTCTTGTGCTGACAGAGAAAGCTTCTAAGGACTTTTAATGTTTGGCCAAGATTAAAAAAAAACGGAAGAAGGGTGTGAGGCAACTGTCAGCCAATGTGCCTCAGTACAACAAGAGCTGACCCAGGCTTCTATTGACCATATAAAACAATGTGTTCTTACGGAAAAATGTTTCAAATTAAAACGGATTTCTTCACAGTAATGAAATATCTTAGCTAAGGGAGGTTTTGAAAGATATTCCTACTCTATTTTGTTATTTTACAATGTTTGGTCTCCTGCCTCAAGCTTGAATCATAGAATCACAGAATTGTTCTGGTTGGAAGAGACCTTCAAGATCATCAAATCCAACCATTAACTTAGCACTGCCAGGTCACCACTGAACCATGTTTCTAAGTGTCACATCTACATGTATTTTAAATATTTCCAGGGATGGGGACTCCACCTCTACCCTGGGCAGCCTGTTCCAGTGCTTGACACTGTGAAGAATTTTTTCCTAACATGCAATCTGAACTTCCCCTGGCACAACCTGAGGCCTTTCCCTCTTGTCCTGTCACTTGTTACTTGGGAGACCAACACCCACCTCGCTACAACCTTCCAGGTAGTTGTAGACAGTGAGAAGGTCTTTGCTCAGCCTCCTTTTCTCCAGGCTAATCAACCCCAGATACCTCAGTTGCCCTTATTTGGCCACACTCCAGCACTTCCATGTCCTTCTTGTAGCGAGGGGCCCAAAACTAAACATGGTATTTAAGGTGTAGACTCACCAGTGCTGAAAGGTGCAATCACTTCCCTAGTCCTGCTGGCCACACTACTGCTGATACAAGCCAGGATGCTGTTGGCCTCCTTGGCCACTTGGGCACACTGCTGGCTCATACTCGGCTGCTGTTTACCAGAATCCCAAGGTCTTATTCCACCGGGCAGCTTTCCAGATGCTCTTCTCCAAGCCCATAGTGTTGCATTGGGGTTGTTGTGACTCAAGTGCAGGACCCAACACTTGGTCTTGTTGAACCTCAAACTGGTGGCCTTGGCCCATTGATCCAGCCTGTCCAGATCCCTCTGTAGAGCCTCCCTACCTTCAAGCAGATCAACACTCTCACCTAACTTGGTGTCATTTGCAAACTTACTGAGGGTGGCCTTGCTCTCCTCATTCAGATAATTAAGAAAGCTTTTAAAGAGAACAGGCCCTAATACTGAGTCCTGGGGAACACCACTTGTGACCGGCTGCCAACTGGACTTGACTCCATTCACCACCACTCTCTGGGCTCGGACATCCAGCCAGTTTTTTATCCAGTGAAGTGCACGCCTCTGGTTGAACAGAACCATACATAAATCTTAACGTGGAGATGATTGTATGACATTCAACTTTGTGGCAAAGTAATTTTTAGAGCTCAGAACTCCAGCAGATCTATAGGCATATTCAAATTACATAACCCCAAGCTGTTTTTTTCCTTCAGCCTGGTGCACAGTGGAGCAGCTGTGTTCCCAATTATCTCAATGGATGGAAGCCAAAGGACAAAGCTTAATGGACGGAGGGTGGGAAAGATCAGTGACTAGATGATTACTGGGATAATCTGTGAAGGAAAGGCTCCTGACTCTTGAAAACCAGGCCAAAACCAAGAAGAACAAGTTATTGAGGAATCCAGCTTCAGATGAACTATAGTTTAATGAACGAACAGTAACTAACAGAGCTAATAAAGAGAGTTTTGATCCCTGTTAGAAAGATCACTGCAATTGTCATTACTAGCCTTGTGCCCCAAAGAATTGAAAGGAATTGCTAAGACCAGTAACAGCATCTTGTGCAATAAAGAGCAAGATACAGAATTGCTTGGACAGAAATACCATTCTTTAGAAGACTAATCTCAAATTAATCTGAATGAAACTGCTTCCAGATTCTACCGCCAACTCACGGTGGTATTGTTCTAGATCCCTTTACTTGCTCTAAGGAACTTTACCTGAAGTTAAGATTATGTGGAAAAAGAAGACATTAATGTGCAGTAGAGCTCCCGCAACTCAGGGCAATTAACAAAACTTCATCTGTCAAATTCCAAATAAAGCAAGAGAGAGAAAAAATGAAAATTCCCCCAATAACAGAAAATGGAGAAAGGCTAAAGTATGGACAAATACAAGTCAAAGAGCCACCTTTTTCCGCAGTATAGACAAAGTTGAGACAATCCTGACGTCAGACTGAAGTTGCTCAGTGTGCATAGTTATGCAGGTCACTCAGGACCTATCTACATCACCTTCTTTGCAGATTTAAGCAAGTAATTTGGTCTTTCAAAGAAGCACCTGGATTAATTCTCCACTTGAAGACTGACACTACAAAGAAGTGTCTAGTGACAAAGGCAACATGTACTACATATGCAAATATTCTGGGAAGTCACTCAATGGAAGGACAACTCAACTCTAACAGATGCAAGAAAGTAGAATTCATCCAGGCAGGCAAATCAGAAATCCTGACAATTGCAACTTAGCCTTGTTCCTGCTGTCAGAATTTGGCATTCATGGTTATGAAGCATACTAGTCTCTCAGCACAGGAAAGATTATATTTTTCACGGCAAATATTACAATAAGTTAATATTCAGTAATCAGGAAAATTCCTAAAAGATGGAGTTCGTGTTCCATAGCATTACCTGCAGAAGAACCAGATGAACTAAAATAAGTTTCTTCACACATTCCAGACACTAATGAATGCATCTTTATGTCATGGCCTGAAGGAAGAAGGCAAAACCCAAACCCATTTGCCATCTGTTTCCCTAAATTGAAGGGAGTGAAAAACCCACACATATGTAGACCATATTTACAAGTCTGCAATTTTAAGGATATAGAGTTGACAGATTACAGACCTCAATAATTAGAGGGCAGATGAGCAGTTGTGAAATTGTCCATTGTGGAAGAAAAAATTAGCAACTACTTTAGTCACGTGTAACCTTCCACAAGATGTCAGAAAGATAGAGATAAGGGACGAAATGGAAGAAAGCACTAGCAGCAAGATAGATAATGCTATTGCTGCCCTCCTTACCCAAAGCCTAATTATAGAAAGGCTTCAAAAAATTAAAAAGCAGCTTGTAGTTTACTCTCATTTCAGCATTATCACCCAATAGAAGATGGTGTAGTCATAAAGCTTACACTATTCTTTGGTGATTTCCTACATTTCAACAGTATAATAGCTTTTCTGCTGATTAAGACTTTTTGCTACAGTTCTTCAGTGGGACAGAAGACTCACAGAATAAAAATAGGTAACCTAATACAAAAAATTACTTGCTTTTTTTTTTTGTAGACTTGAGTTTACAAGTCTCACCATGTTACTGAGTGCTGCCAGCCAATCCTCAAAGTTTTTTGTAAAGTTTATTACCTTATATAAGCCACGTATGCCCTCCATCTTGTATATCTTTAGAAGAGCATCAAACATTCCTCTGTATTGCTGCTTTGATGGATCAACACCAGCGTTATATTGTAGCACAAGTCTTGTCTTCGTTACCCATATTGGGTTTGTAATACAGAGAGTCATAGCTCCTGAGAACAGATGGAAGTTAGACTGATTGTAATGCCAACTCCAAAGCTTGTCCCAGTTTGTTCAGCCCAACGTGACACAGGCTTCTACAGTGACAAAATTACTTACCCTACAAGGCTACTCATATTACTTAAAACAGCTGCAGTTTATGCCCACCATTATTCTCTACCATCAAAGCTCACAATCAAGTCCAACCTACTCCTTCTGCAGGTACTTATGTAGAGCATACAGCTTTTTGTATGTTCCTAGTACATCCTCTTTTCTGCCCCACCTTTCCACAGACGGTAGTGTAATCCACAGTAGAGAGGAAACAGAAGTAATTTCTTAATGTACTCTTGATTACTCAAGTTATTCTTTGGGCATATAATTGTTCAAATTTAATGGAAACCTCAGTCATGAGGAATTTGCTTAATCCTATTGTCAGGTTAATAGAAGCAACCTGTTATAGCATTACAGGTTATTGAAAATACAGTTGTAAATTAGATCATTATTATTTTTCACATCAAAAAATATGCCTTATATTTCAACATTAAATGAAGTCTTCTCAATTGCCTACATTAAATACAACACAGAAGCAGACACCAGAACATATGTTAGAAACAACATATTGAAAGTCTTGCTGAGACAAGTTGTATTTTTATTTCAGATCTTTAGTTTCTAAGAAAACTTGGACCACAGATAAAGATTTTCAAAGAGCAATGAACAATTCACTTGTTCTATTGACTTCAACAGGCCTCCTATTTTCTATGTGTAAGTGTTAAGCATTTAATGAGTTAACAAGCTGATAGCAGGTTTGTATTTTGGGACTCAATATAGTACTAAATATAGAAAATGCTTATACACAGTGAAAACAAGATCAAAAGGTATTTTGATAACTGCTATTTCTGAGCAAAACTGAAAAGACCACAGTGATCTATCTATTCATCTTGGACATCATTAATTTATTTACAGACAATAAATGACTGCATTTGGACTCAAACACTTGCACCACACGTAAGAAAAAGCAGCACTGACACACAAAGGCAGGAAGCAAATATTAAATCTTTGCATTTAAACTCACCAGCCTCTGCAGCTGACACTAGGTGTTCGGTTGCACTGAGACTTTCCAGCTTCCCTTCCTTCTTGTAAGCTTTGATGGCATTGTAACTGGAAAATGTAAAGTATATTTTCATAAAGGTGAAAACAAACCTCCATCATTAAAATAACCCCAAGCTAACAAAACACTTCACCTAAGATTATGGAAAACATTAGGTGATATACAGCCTTTGAAAACAGGTATCTAAGCAAACTATTTTTGTTTAGTGCATTAATTGATCTCCAAACAGTTAGTTCTTTAAAGTGAACTACAGTAATATGTATTTAAATTGATGAAATATTACGGTTAGCATCAACAGGACTGCATCCTGAAATAGCTATGGGATCTCAGTAATTAACTTCTAAAAGAAACTGATTAGGTAGCCTTCTTTTTACGGAGAGCAACAGTGATAGGTATCTATCTTCCAGCTCAGAAATATACTGAGCTTTCTTCTCAATTCAGTTTCCATTCTTTGTGGAAGGAGCTGAACCATCAATAGGAACCTACAGCGAATCTTGAGGACTGAAATACAACAGCAGAGTCTAGACAACTGACAAGTGAAGTTTGCACAGGCAAACTAAAGTGTTTCAATTAACAGGGATTAGCAGTAAATCAGGTCACAGTTAGAGAGCTAATAAACTAGAAAAGATTGAGTATTAAAACAGAGGCAAAGCCCACCAACTCACAAAAACAATGAAAGACCTGTCACTAAAATTATTAAAAATAAGTCAAATGTTTAGCTTTAGTAGAAAACTTCATGTTCTCCAATTCTTAACACATCAGTCTGGGTTTTTATTCTTTCTGAGGTTTTAAGCACAGTGTATTGGCACTTTTAGAGGATTGTTCATGAATGGTGTCACCATCTCTCAAATTCCTTAGTATTTTCACAGCATCAAGGGAAGAACTGTACTTGACAAAGTAACAGGTCTGACTCAAATTACTTAAATTCTAAACCAGCAAACCATAATAAAGGGTAACAGGCCTGGACTTACTAAAAGAATCAAAGTTTATTAGCACATTTTTATAACCCTCTATAAAAGACACAGTATATTACTGAACATGATATGACACACTTTACAGTTCTACTTACAAGAAAAAGTAAAGTCCCCAGGAAGCACCTGCTCCCAACATGTTTGGAGTTACCCCTTGATATAAACCTCGTAGTCCTTCATGCTTCCAGACAGTGGTCATACAGTGCAGAATCCCATTGTATTTTGGCCTCAGCTCCAATCCATCGCTTACTATGAAAGAAAGAAATTACAATGAAGTGCATTTCGGGAAGCATGAAGTTCAGCTGTGTAAAAGCCACCACAGAAGTACACAGCCTCCAGAGCAAGCTGCAAATGATCATCAAACCTAACTAACCAGATGTATTTTGAAGGTATTATTTTAAAAGTATGCAAGAGTTGTGGTTTACAGCTTTGTAAGTCTAGAGTGAAAGAACTTAAAAAAAGAAAAAAAAACCAAAAGAAACTTACAAAGTTCTGCAAGAGAAAAGTTCCCATCAATCTGACAGAGCTGAATAAATGCACTACTGTGCATTTTTGGTGAGCAGCAGCTTTGAAGTAAAGTTTTTTCTCATTTTTAGCACCTCTGAAATTCTGCATCATATTTCAAGTGATACATGTGTGGTCTTTGAAACCACATTTCTACAAGGAGTTTGGACAAGCCCCAAATTACAACTCCTAAATTCAACCTTTCTCATTAAAATGTTCTATAAAGAGCCGAGTATCTTGAATGAGTCATGTCTTCTTGATTCCAAAGTCAGTTTTTATCAGAACACTCAAAAGTTATTTCCATCAAAAATTCCTGTGTTCTCCTTCTATTTTCCTTGAATGGAGTTACAGGAAAACATGAATGCACACATTTCTCCCACCCAATAATCAAACAGCTGGTTGTCCAAACATTCAGAAAATACTGCTGTTAACAAGGTAAAAAACATTCAAGTTTTTGTTAGATAGATTTAATTTAGAACAGAGATGTTCACACAACTTACAGTGGCAACTACTATTGCTCCTACTGTGACAGTGAGAGTAAGTTGATTACTGATGACATGTACAATACAGTGCACAGTGGGATGACAAGAGGTAACAGACATCAAGCTGGACCAGAGGGAATTCTGACCAGAACTTTTTCACCATCAGAGTGGTCAAATACTGGAAAAAGTTGCCTGAAGAGACATCTTTGGAGCCACTCAAAACTCTAGCAGACAAGACTGAGCAATCCAATCAGACTTAATGTGAGTAGGGGGTGAACTCCATAGATCTCTTCTGATCTAAATTACTCTATTATGCCAACATAGCAGCAGCTTTCATTCTTAATACAGACAATAGGTTACAATTTTAATGAAAACTGATCTCAAAGTTTTACAGTCAGAGTAATTTTGTGTCCTCATCAAGATGAATCCTGATAATCATGAATGTCAGACATTTTCTGTTCAGTGCAACATTATCCATTCTCCTTTGAGCTTTGTGTACAGTACTGCACATTGTGAAAGACTTCAGGAATAAAGACAAAATGCTTTTTATGAGCACATTGTGACAAGGCCTCAACACCTTGACAATTCTCAAAACTAGAACACAATTTAAATTAAAAGTAACACACAAAATAAATGCCTCTTTTCTCCCTCCTGAATGAGCACTCCTAGACCTTTCCCAGAGACCTCTCTGAATTTTTTTTACCACGAAGTCAGGTTTATAAACACATTAAACAATGTGGGAAATCAGAGACACAAATGCAAGTCTGTCTATGGTGCTGCTGAGAAGCTTCACAACATTAATTTCTGATTTCTGGTATTGGTTCTTACTTTCTGGTTGAAGACAAAACAAATTAATTGTTATTTTTAACCCAAACAAATACATGAAAGTAATTGACGTCCAGAGGGCACCTAACATTCTGTGATTCTGTAATCCAACTGCCTGCTGAAAAAGTGTCTTAACTAGATCAGGTTCTGGACATGTCCAGCTGGTTCTCAAATGCTTCCAAGGTTGAAGAGATTACAGCCTATCTGGGTAACCCTGTCCAGTATTTGACCACTCTCACAGCAGAAATTCTTTTTCCTAATAAGTAACTGGAATTTTCCATGTTCCTGCTCATGTCTCTTCCCTCGTGCCCTACAACTATTCACCTTCAAGAATCTGGCTTCTCCTCCGTCCTCCAACCACACAGACATAGACTGCAACAGCATCTCCCCCCAGCTTTCTCTTTGTGAGGCTGAACTGATCCTGTTCTCTCGGCCTGATCTCCTATGCCATGCACTCCAGCTCCTTTACCAGCCCAGTGGCCACCACTGGAATCATGCCAGTACATCGTCAATGTCTCCCTCATACTGGTGAGCCCCAATCTAGACACAGTACTTCAGATGTAGTCTTACAAGTACAAACTAGAGAGAAAGGAGCACTTCTGCTAGCTATGCTCTTCATAACGTGAAGACCAGGATGTGCCTGCAGTGGGATGTGGCAGTAAAGTACCTAAAACCAACTTTGAAAAAAGTCTGTTTGGAAACATAATACTTTAAATTTTGTAAAACTTCTCCTGTGATAGTTCACTAGTTGTTTTTGAGATCTTAAACAGTCATGTATAAGATATTAAGATAACAATCCAAAGATACAGCAAAATCTTCAATCTCTAGAAAAAGAGAATAAAAGGGCAATCTGTTTTCTCCTATTAACAGCAAAACCACTAGGGAAAAGCTGACATGCGTCACTGCAGAAAAACAAACAAGTTAGTTTTCTGCAAAACAATGTCGCTACTGTTAACAACCAAGATTATTATAAAACTGTTATGCTTTGTGCGTTAAAAATCATTGGCTCAAAGGTGAATTTTGAACGGTAACTTGAGAAAAGTCGCCTGTTAAAAACTGACAACCTCGCCACATCCTATGGCACCGGTGGTCACAAAAGAGGGAAAAGCCTGGTGAGGTCTCTCAGCCGCCCGAGGCAGAGAGCGCATTTTATAGTCCCTAGGAATGGCAGGAAAATTAAGCTTTGCGCTAGGGGGAAAAGAACCGGCGGCCGCTCCTTTCTGCCCACGGCCCATTTGTTGCAAGCCGTGGCGCTGTCCACCAGCGACTGCTGCCGCGTAGCCGGCTATAGGCGCCTTCGGCTGTAGGAGCCGGTGGGTCACCGGCCGGGCACGGGGCGCTCGGGGGCTTTCCCCGGCCGCACACACACCGCCTGAGCAGCCGCTCCGGCCCCGCGGAGGGAAGCCCCGACAGCGCCTCCGAGAGCCGCGGCAGCCCCCCCCACCGGGGCTTCGCGGTCTTGCGGCACAGGCCCCTCAGCATCCCAGGTCCCGGCCCAGCCTCACCTGCGAAACGAATCTTAACCAGGTCCAGAGGGTGGAGCACCAAGGTGGAGACGACGCCGCCGCTCAGACCCGCCGCCAGGTTCTCCAGCTGCACGTGGCGGAAAACGGACCGCACTGGCGGCGGCGCCGCCGCCTCCACGACGCACGCGGAGCCCTGGGCGCTCATCCCCACCGACGGCGGCGGCACGTGGGCAGAGGGCGGGGCGGGGCGCCGCTCGCTTCCTCCCTCCCTCGCGCGTCCGCCGCGAGACGACAGCCAGGCCCGACGCCGTGCGGAGCTTCCTCGCGCGAGAACAGGTCGCCCAGCGGTTCCGGTCATGTGCGCGCCTGAGGGGGCGGTGCTTTTCTCGGCGGCGCGGAAGCGGCTGCGCGCGTGCAGGTGAGGATGCGGGTGAAGGTGCTGAGCCGCAACCCAGACGACTACGTCCGCGAGACCAAGCTGGACCTGCAGCGCGGTGAGCGGGACACCCGTGGGCTGGCTCGGCGGCCCCGCAGGAGGGTCCAGCGCAGTGGTGGCGGAGGGAGGGAGGGCAGTCAGGCGCTAAAGCGTCCGTCGGTTCCGCTTCGCGGCTGAGCTGCCCTACCTTGGGTACAGGGTGCCAGGCAGCTGCAAGCCACGGAGCTGCCGCCGGGCTCGGCCGGCCGGCCGGCGAGGGAAGTGGTAACAGCCTGGCGCGGCCCGCTCCGTTCCTCGCCCTACCGTGAGGAGCCGGCGGGACCCTGCGGGGCTCGGAGGTGGCGCGGGCCTGCTCCGCCTGCTTCTGCTCCCGGCTGCCCGCCGGCAGCACCCGCGAGTGTCGGTCCCTGGCGGCGGTGCGCGGACGGTAGTCGTCGGCGGAGAGAAGCGCTCGCTGCCCGCCCCCAGCGGGCCTGCTGGCCGCCGAGATCCGGGTGCTCGCGGTGCCACAGCATGGTCTGGAAACGTCACCGGAGCCGGAGTGCAGCGTTGAGGGGTGTTAGACACACCTCTGGTACTCTGAGATTGCTCTTAGTATTACCTGGGTTATTCTCACCGAACTTTTTCAGTTAGTACTGTATCTTTCCCAGTACAGCTCTTCCTGCGTATCTTCTTCTTGCGTATTTGTCATTAAAACTGGCAAAAGTCATGTAGATTTTCCATGCTTTTAGATGGTGGCAGCTGTAGCCTGGTAGATGAGATGATGTGTTATGTTCTGCTCATCCTCCATAGAACTGATCTTGCACAGGTGTGCTGTTTCACCTCTTTAACAGGATAGAAATGAGGTTTAGTTTCTGCCTAATATCAGAAATAAAGTTTGCAAAATGGCCGCTTTTTGTCAGAGCAGGAATAAAACTGGGCATCTTGGATGTACTAAAACTATTTCCATCAGGACAACAGACATGTACTTTAAATTTCATATGCTTCATTATTTGAATTATATATAGGTGGCCGTGTTGTGCATGATAGTGTCGTAATTCCCATTTTCTACTTATTTAATTTTGGATATATACTTAGAATACAGAAAAATATTATTGAGGCTACCAACTGGGATTTAATTTTCTAAGTGGGATTTGTGTGTAAGCTGTTAAATCAATGTCATACTTCAAAAGGTATATCCAACTCCATTTCGTCAGAGATTTTGGAGGTTTTGACATGCATCAGATAGTCTTTGGAAACCATCAGACTGAATTAAATAACAGTTCTTCATGAGTAATCTGTTGTCCGTTGCCGTACTGGCTGTTCAACCTTTTTGCATGAAGGGGAATGAAAGAGACAAAAACTGGAAGCACAGTGTCATGTCCACTGTCTCAGTTTATTTTAAGGTCTGTCTATGCAGGTGGATGCAGACAGACCCTCGCTTTTGAAGCTTGCTGGGTGTAAACACTCCTGTCTGAAACCAGATAGTGTTAGCAGAGGACCAAGCTAGTGAAATTAATTAGTCTCATTTCTGAGTCAAGGCTGGCTTGCAGCTGACTAAACATGAAAAGAGCTAGGTTGCCTCTCATTGTGCATGTCCATGTAGCCGTGTCCTTTCTGTGTGCATTAGAGTTTGGTGGTAGGAAGTTGGTATTTTGTTTGTTGGTTTGTTTTGGTTTTTTTTTTTCTTTTCTTTGTTGTTTTCTTTTTTAAAAAATAATAGTTGCAAGATATCTGCAACTTGCAGTTTCTTGTGTACGTTTGGATCTTCCCGTGAAAAGACCATCAAATAACTTTGGAAGTATTTCAGACTTTATTAACTTAAAGCTTTTTTGAGTGAGGGTACTAATGATCACATGGACCAGTTTCAGAGCAGCAGGAACAGCAAAAAAATCCTCTCATAGAAGGAAAATCAAAGAGAAGAGCTTCTGAATTCAGCTTGCCTTGAACTATACTATATGCCATACGTTTCTAATGTGTGTGTTACTCTCATTGCAGTTCCAAGAAACTATGACCCTGCTTTGCATCCATTTGAGGTTCCACGAGAGTATGTAAGAGCTCTGAATGCAACAAAGCTAGAACGTGTGTTTGCAAAACCCTTTCTTGGCTCACTTGATGGCCACAAAGATGGAGTCAATTGCATGGCCAAACATCCAAAGACTTTATCTGTGGTGCTGTCTGGAGCTTGTGATGGAGAGGTAAGATGCAGTTACAAACCATAACAAACAAGATACCTTTCTTTCTGCCCCTTTGCCCCTCCCCCCCCCCCCCTTCTCTTTTGTGTTTGGTTTTTTTGTTGTTTTTTTAATGTCTCCTGCTTACCTTTCTTTTATGTCTTTGTTCAGCATGATACCCTATCTTCTCTCAGAAGATGCAATTTACTCAATTTGGAGCATTGTTTATCAAACTGCAGGTTGTAGTCTTGCAGCACACAAAGGCAGCAGCTTTCAGCTGTGAGCAGAGGATGTGACATTCAGTTCCTCAGGATGGAGCAATGAATGTTAATATTTACAGTCCATAGTGATTGTTTTTTGCTGCCCATGCTATCTCCCCTCTTCCTCCTGAAGAAGTTAAGAGGATTACATGAAATCAGATGAGCTAAAGGGAAGGGGCAATTAACCAAAACTTTTTTGGAATAATAATTTATTATATTAACTAAAACATGCTAACCTTGTATTTCTTTGATTATTTTACATAAATATTACAAATAGCAAGCAAGTGCCTTTTAATTGGTGTCAGTTGCAGAAAAAAATTGCCTGTCTTCTTTGTCCTCTCTCACCCTTACATTGTTCATTGGATAGTACTTGTGTACTCTATCTGTGTCTTCTGGGTTGCTTTCTGCTTTTTATAGAAGGTGCATATGTTATGCAGTAGTGCAAGGGAGATTAACCTTTTCAGAGAGGAGTGGAATAAATTTATATGAAGCATTGGCCAGGTTTCTTATCTGCTGATAGGGCAACTAAAGTACTGGCTACTATAAAAATGTACAAATAGAAAACCTGACCTTCATTTCTTTGTTTTTCAAATGGGCCCAAATGCTTTGAAACCAAAATCTCTGTGACAGGTAGACATCTACATAAAATGTAGTACAGCAACTGGATTGAAAATGTTCTGTTCATTCCAAAGGCTATTTCCTTGTACTTTTCTCTGTTTTTTTCTAAAATTAGCACTGCTGCTGTATTTTAGCAAAAATTTTAGCTAAAAAATAGGGGAATGCAAAAATACAGTAAATATGCAGTTTGGGTGGGGGTCAGGAGTAAGAAGGAAAGAGCCACACTTTAAATTTATTTTTTTTCCCCAAGAAGGGAATAATTAAGTAGCTTTAATACTATAAAGTCTGGCCAGTGTTTAAGCCAGCTATGCCATTTTGTTACAACACATGCGATCTCTCTTATTCAAATTTTGAACTGCAGTTTTGGGCTGTAAAAAACTTCAATAACAGAATACTTTTCTGGTTTTAACAGGTTAAAATTTGGAACTTGACCAAACGACAGTGTATTCGTACAATCCAAGCCCACGAAGGCTTTGTTCGAGGCATGTGTGCTCGTTTCTGTGGTACATCATTCTTTACCGTAAGTATAATGTGTTTTCTTAGCACAGTGTGGCAGGACAGAGTACCTGTTCACCATCTGTTTTCCAGTGAGCATCTTACTCTCTGCCATATAGTATTTAGATATTGCATGAATACATTTATTAGATTTGTCAGTGAACTTGACAATTCTATTTCTGATGAAATACTTTTTGATGTTATGATTTAGATGTTATTCAAGACTATGGAAGAGAGAGATACCAGAAAATTGATTAGAGTTGTTCATGTAATTAAAATGAGTAAACTAGTTTTCATTAAAGGAGTAGATAGAATATGTTAATAATAATGTTAAATAATAATGTTTAATAATGTTAAAGTATGTACTAAGGATGGCTACTTTCAAAAGTAGCCATTTGCATATAATAATGTATATAATCATTTGCATATTGTAATATTATGACTAAAGATAAGCTCATTAAGTCAAAATGGTTCCATGTTAATTATGGTTTGTATAAGTTAATAAAGCTTAACTGATTCTGTTGCATATAAACTGCCTGGAAATAGTATGTCTTCCTGTTTGCATTAAAGCAATTCTAAGATGAGACGATGAAAAGACAACTGGGTTTGAAGACTAGAGTGTCCTGAAGTTTTGCTTGTTTTGAGCTGAGCATAGAAGAGCTATTTTCACTACTATATATTTATACTTTCTGAAGTACATACCAGCTCATGAGGGCAGTAGTTAGGATGTAGGGGAAGTCATAGCAAAAAAATTCGAAGTGACTCCAAATTAGAGTTCCCTTTTGACAATGCCTCTGCCTGAAAAGTGAGAGAGAGAAGAAACAACAGTAGCAGTGCTATCAGGAGAGGAATTGAAATTGGCATAAGTAATTTTTTTTTTTTTTTTCGGCCTATTTGCCTGATCCAGGACACTGCACAGCCATGGAAAAGCTTGTGCTGGCATAGTGCAAGAGGTAGCATGGCGTTAGGAAGAGACAGCTGGAGCAACTGAGGTGGAAAGTGCCTTTTAACTATTTACATGCTAAACAAAATGACTTCCAGAATATAATTTGCAGTTTAAGGTGCTGTTTGATTAAGAATCACAAAATGTAGCCCCAAAAAACTTTCATCATTCCATCTCACCTTTCTTCCTATTCAACCCTGGAAGTATCTCTTTTGGAAACTGGAAAAGATATGTGCATTCAGTGCATCAATATAAAAACAGTTGAATAGGTAAAGGAAAGATGGTGATGGTGGGGGAAACAGTGACAAACAGGAAACAGTCACCTCCTTTCACATGCAGATACCCAGTTTCTGAGCAGCAGCCACTTTGGAAGCCAACCCCTGCCTCCCCTTTCTTCTTCCCCAACCCCAGTTTTTATTGTTGAGCATGATGTTAGATGGTATGGAATACTCCTTTGGCCAGTTCATGTCGTTTGTCACGCCTGTGTTCCCTCCCAGTCTATTTCCCACATCTGGCCTATTTGCTCATGGGGCAGACAGGGACGATGACTGAGTGGGGTGGTAGAAATGCCTTGCCAGTGTGCAGGCACTGTTCAGCAATAGCCAAGACTTTGGTGCCTTACAGCTATTTTAGTCACAAATGCTAAACACAGTGCCACATGGGCTACTATGAAGAATGCTGACTTCATTCCAGCCAGACGATATATATGTACCTTCTCAGTTCCTACAGAAACATTATGTAAAGGAGAACTAACCTTCAGCTTGGAAGTATAAAAGGAAGCAGTGAATAAGCAGGAGAGAGCACTTCAGTTCTTTTGTGTGTCTTAGATCATTCTCCTTTGAAAGACTGTCTGTACTTAGTGCAAAGCACGTTAGTAAAATAACTAGAATATACTTATATAAAATTGTATATGCCTTCTCCAATGTTTCCAGGTTGGTGATGACAAAACTGTGAAGCAGTGGAAAATGGAGAGCCCAGAATATGGAGAAGAAGAACCTATTCATACAATTCTTGGAAAGGTAGTAAATCTAAGTTTTTGTTTTTCCCACATCTCTTCTTTTTGAATTAAGTTTGAGCCAATTCTTATCTAGCTTTCGGAGGAGAGAGAAATAGTTTGATATACCCAGTTGTCATAGGGAGTCGTAAGGTGATAGCATCAAATTTTATAATGGCAGTTTTAAAGTATCTTGAAATTTTTATTTCATTTTTTCACATGTAACCAGAAAGCAATATCTCAGATGTCATCAGAGGCTGCTTAGCTCTGTCTCCACTAATAACATCTTTCCTGCAAACTGGTCAGATTTTTCTGTGATGTCTTGCTCTTCAGATGTGTGTAGTTAAGTGCTTAGTCTGCATTAAATAATTTTCTTTTCATGCCAATACCTTGCGGCCATTCCGTGCAAACTTTTTTACCTTTGTCTTTCCTTCTGAGAAAAGCAAAATAAAAGTTAATACTTCAGCGCTTTGAATTTATGATGTTTATTTTAAGAACAACATTTAATGCTTTTTGTAAATATTTTGAAGGTCTTTGAATGTTGCAATGTCTATGGAATCCATTCAGGTACCCACTGAAAATTTGTAGTTGTACCCTTAAAATATCCATTTTCTTTAAAGTCAGCCAGAACTTTGTAAATGGGCTTCTAGTGTTGACTTCCTTGTAAACTAACACAAAATGCACGTGCGCATATAGAGTACACAGAAAGCTAGTCTGTTTTGTAAGGGTACATCTTGTAGGGCTTAGTTTCTAGTAGCAGTGCTGACTTGATTTTCAGTGATATAAATGAATAAAAACACAGCAGACTTGATATGCAATGTTTTGCAATGGAACATTCTTGTGTGTTTATGTATACAGCTAGTTTTGTAAATAGTTTTGAGGTTTTTTTGTTTCTGTTTTCTTTTAAAGACAGTCTATACAGGAATTGATCACCACTGGAAGGAAGCTGTTTTTGCCACATGTGGCCATCAAGTGGACATTTGGGATGAGCAAAGGACAAGTCCAATGTGTTCTCTAACATGGGGTTTTGATAGCATAAGCAGTGTAAAATTTAATCCCATTGAGGTAATGTTTGTTATATATTGGAAATCAATATTTTTTCTTGATTAGTTTAAGATCTAAACTCTATACCACCATCTTTAATGGCTTTTTCCAAATCTAGATTTTGATATGTGTTTTAATATCATGTTTAGGGAGGTGTATACGTATATTTTTATGGCTATATTGCTTTAGAATATAGTACCATATATTTTCATCTTTTTTTTTTCTTTTATCTCTGTTAGGGGGGGAAGAAGAGAAAGAAAAGTAGGGTTATCTCTCTTCTGCCTGCAGCAATACATATCCTGTACCTCAGTCATAGCAGTTACGTGGCTGTGGAGCTCTCATCTATTCCAGTACTGGACTCCAAGACTTCTCTCCCTTGCCATGGCAAAATAAATGCATTTGATCTTCTACAGCAGGTCTTAGATATACCTCTTGGCTGAGCTTTGTTGGTAGATGAAGTGTTTATGAGCAATTGCTTGTTAATTTTGAAGTAGAGAGGCCTGGGTGGATTCTGAATCTTATGGGGGAAGCCATTTTAAATGTTTGTGCTGAATAATTGGTTACGCAGAAGGAACGATGAATGTCTCCTTGACTGAAAACAGAACTGTTTGACTACCAGCTTTGTGTAATAGCTTAGGTACCTAATATAAGCTGATAACTGTATTCTGGAATTGTTTAGAAGACCATACACACTGCTTTTCTTTTTTTTTTTTTTTTTTTTTTTTTCTTTTTCTCCACCTCCAGACGTACCTTTTGGGAAGCTGTGCTTCTGACAGAAATATTGTGCTATATGATATGAGAAAGTCAACCCCATTAAAGAAGGTAATCTTTCTCATTTTAACAGAAGCTTGTGACACTAATGATCATACTGCATATGTAGACAGTCTGTAACTGTTGACAGTAAAGGGAAGCTCTGAACTGTTAGTGCACTGAGTTTTCATCATCTGAGTCTTAACCGAGTTTGAATTAATGTTGGTATTTAAACCACGCAGAGTTAGAAGGGCCCTCTTCGCATTTGGACAGGCTGTCATGCTCACTCTGTTGTAATTCTTGATAAAATGCCTGACCTGACAGCAATTTCACAATAAGAACTTTATGTTCCTATATTGCATTCTGTCTGTGTATGTATGATTTTTAAAAAACACTTCTTTCTCCTTCTTGCCAGAAGAAAACAAGGTAACTTCTAAAGCATTTCTTTTCCACCATTGGAGAAGCTTGCTCTGCATTTGAAAAGGTGTTTTAATTTTGCATGTAGATAAACTCTTCCCTATTTGCTTAGTCTAAATATTCAGAAATTCTTTGCAGTGGAATCAAAACTGTATATATAGGTGGAATTTGCCAATGACATGAAGTTTCCTATTTTATCTCAAAGAGAATGTTTGTATTTATTTAAAACAAGAAGCCAGTAATCCATATGCATATATTAACCTCAATCAAGCTGAGTCATTTTGAGCCCCAGAACCATCTTAACTAATTTCTTCTTGAAATACAGTATTATGGCTTGTGAATATACACTCAGCATCCTTCTGGTATGTTATGTGTTGTCTGCAATGACACTGATCTGATATGCACTAGAACTCTCTAACGGTACTTAGCTTGGTTATAGAATAGGAATGTTGTTGGCCCAGCAGTATTTCTTTCTCTCCCTGGGCTGTAGCAATTTTTAATGAAGTTTCATTTGGGCCCCTGAGACAGGGCTTATAAAAAAACCTGTCAGTGGTGCCAATTGGAGACCTGAATGTCAGGTCTGATGAACACAGCCACTGCTGTAGATCTGCAGTTACAAGTTAAAAGGATGTAGTTTGAACCTTTGTGAACTAAGATCAAATCTTAACAGAATTTTACATATGTATATATGCTAAATATATGAAAATATACATATATGTGCATATATACATGTGTGCATATATGTATCTGTGTATCTCATGTAGGAAGCAGCATGCTTAGGTGCATTTTCCTCCTATAGAACACTGATGAATATTTCCTTGCACCTGTGGATGCAATACTGGGGTTCTTGCTGGGATAGAGATTCTCCTGTGGAGAGTCAGGTTGAATGTCCATTTCTGCATTGAGGGCTAAGAACCATGTTAACTCCTAAGAGAAGGGTGCTGCTTGTTAGAGGTGTGTTACCTAAGTTTGGGTCCTGGCTTTTGGCACTGCTGTGTTCCTGGTGTTGATCACCATAGCAGCTCCCATGCTGTTCTGACTTTGGAGCTCATTGGGAGTCCTTTCCCTAAAAGAAACAGGAGTACAACTTCGCCAATCATAAAGCAGTAGCTCTCTTGCCCATTTGTAGTGTCTGTGAGTTTCGAAGTCTAAGGTTTTGAAGAGGGACTGATAAGATGGTGAGGAGATACCTAAGTGCAAAATAAGAACTAGTCTAAAAAAGCTGAGGAAAGATGAAGGGAAGCACTCCTGCTCTGTGACAAGAGAAGGTGTTTTAATAGACGCTTTAAAATTAAAAGTCATTCTTGTGCAATCTCTGGGATCATGTGAAAGCTTGTGGTTTTTAAAGATAGACTTTAGCTGACAGGAGCTGTGTTGCTGACAGGAGCTGTTGTCCATTCCTTGTAACATTCTTAGCTGCTCACCTCAACCAAATACCTTGTAGGTAGTAAAGGAGGACACATAAATTATTTGGGTGATCCAGTTTTGTGTTAATCTCAAAATCTTCAGGCTTACGCTCTTTGTAAGCAAGTACTTATAGTTAAAATAAATCAAGGTAGCCAAGTCTTTGGGGACTTCATAACTTCTCTTAATAAAGACTTTTTCTTACCAAATGACTAAGTGTATCTACACTTGATTTAAAAAATAGTGTCAGAAGATGTCACTGCTACAGGTTTAGATAGTTCTGAAATGCCATTATTAACGTATTTACAGCAGCTTAAATCACTTCCAGCTCAGGTTGCCTTACATAGTTGTTACTGATTGTAATTCTAGTACTATATAGAGAATCAGTTTCTTAGGCCCTGTTTTAATTCCAAATGCCACTGCTGAAGTAAACTGAATGCTTGTAAATTTGGGTGAAAAGACAGTGAAGCAAGATGCAGAGCACAGAGTTTGACCAAACCTGACTCCTTTTGAAAAAGGACTGGAGTTTTTAGCAATGTTAGAGTTACTTTGTGGCATAATTTAAAATATTTATTATAATGATAGTGTGTTAACATTAATTGTGTACTCATTTTGCAGTGGCTGAAAAACTTGGATGGGAAAGCATAAAGAACCCTCCTTGATTATTAGCTTCCCAGACATGTGCAAGGTTTACAACTAGAAAAACAATAGTGTAATCTGAACAAATTTTACTTACAACGTTATTGTAAACATAGAGCCTATCCTTTCAGTGAAGTCACTTTTTAAAGTAGAGATCACACGTGATGTTTACGTTCAATTCTGGATGCCTGTAGTTTCTGAAAATGGGTGGTACTTTGCACTGCAGACTTCATATTGAATAGGATAACGGCACCTGGGAAGTGGGGACATATGGACAATGAGAATCATAAGAATATTCACATGCTCATGAAATCACAAGCTGTTTTTTTGGAGGGTATTGGTAGAGGTCAGCACTATTACCTTCCTTTGAGATTGTGTTCATTATTGTAAAAGTTAGAATTGTACAACTGTATTTTGCTATACGTATGTAATTTTATCATACTCAGTATAGTAAGCTGAGAACAAAATGGGTTTGAAGCACCATAGCATTAAACACCCAAAGTTCAGGATTTTCAAGTAGTATTATGATTGGCCTGGAGCATTGTGGAAAATCCTGTTTGGAGTTGTTCAGTTTGTTAATACGTTGCTCTATAATTATGTATCTACTTTGTGTCGGGCATACTGTATAGGATTTAGTGCTTGAAAACTCTTCCAAGGCTCAGCAGAAGCCGAAGCTGTTTTGTTGCATGGGATTTCAGATGGCTTTGTCCATGCCTCCCCTTTTCCCACAGGGGCCCAACTGTCTTCCAAGATGGGGGCATCTAACATATAGCTTCTTAATGCCACTTGTCTAGTCCCCTGTTAGCAAAATAGAAGGGTCTGATTAGGCTGTCATCAGCTGCCCTCCTCCTGCTTCAAGGCAAACTGGCCTCTTTGTAGCCATCTGCATACTAGCAGCAAGCAAATTTTGTGAATGTGTAGCTAATGATTTATTAATAGAGTGCTAGTGTAAGCAGATTACAAGAGAGTGACTTCTGTGTACATTGCTTGGCACTTCAACTAGAAATGGCAACTGACTTGCAGAATTCATGAACTGCAGTTAGAGATAAAATAATGAATGGATAGCACTAATTAAGAGAACCTCAAAACATTATCATTGCTAGAGAGTAACTCCATGGAAAAGGACCATGGAGTCCTGATAGGCAACAAGTTATCCATGGGGCAACAATGTGCC
>WTSP01012506.1:0-29199 GCA_025331215.1 Actenoides lindsayi | reverse complement strand
GCTTGGCAGCTGTGCCCGTCCCCTGGAAGCGATGGGTGCTCCGATTACGCGCGTCTCCGCTGGGAGGGTGCGCTGCGGCGCGCTCCTCTGATCGAGATGCTCGTTTTCATACGCGGCCCTGTCATCTCGACAGTGCTGTTCCTAGCGCCTGTGGGATGGATGCGTGCATAAAACTGTCTTCTGTCTCAGGCTGGTGGGGATTGTGTGTACTCATACATTTGGTATGCTGGGAATTTTGGTCAAATTGTGATACGTGTGTAATCCGCAGACATTATTAATTAGTGATTCTAATTCATTTTTGTTATAATAATGAAGATACAGCATGTGCATGCATCTGCCACTTGTAGGTGCACTTGCAAATGTGTGGCCACGGGATGTGTGTGCATTTGGCTGCATTTTTGAAATCATGGTGGGTCTTGCAAAATATGCTGAGAATAAGGTTGAAATTTTCAAATTTTTTTTGGTCAGGTTTTCCCTGCTAAAATAACACATTTTTTTTAGCTGCATGCAAATGTTGCCACTTTTTCTAAATGATGAAGGGGTTCTGCAACTCGCCTTGCATGGAGGTGGTGGTCATGAAGAAGAGCATCCCCATCTGTTGGTACAAACACAACTTCTGTCCAGCTTGAGCTTCAGCTGTCTCTCAGTGTTTATTGAGATCAGTGGTGTTTCCCAGACCCCTGAACAGGCACAGAAACATCTAGTGGCCGGCCTGTCTGTCGTGTGTAAGGACTGGATGAAAGGAACAAATGGAGCCCACTGTATTTTGGGTAGCATACTTGGTGGGCTGGAAGCCAGAGGATGGTATTGTAGGGGGGCATAGGGTAGGTTTCTGGCAGGCGCTGGGTGCTGCTGGGTGCTCCACTCATTTAAAGCATCTGCTGGCCTTCCCGCAGGTCTCCATGCTTCAGAAGAAACTGAGGAGTGGGAGATCGTCTTCCCCGCATTGTGGAGCAGGGGCCAGCAGGAGCCGGCGGGTGGCAGTGGTGGTGGTGGGGGCTGCAGTGCTGACCCCAGCTGTGGGAACCGGAGCAGCACCTTCAGTGTCCCCATCACACCTAGCCCAGTGGCTGGCAGTTCCCGGGAGGTGCGTTCAGTCTCCTCCTCGGTGGAGGGGCAGGCACAGGCTGTGGGGGAGACAGCAGAGGAAGAAGACACTGAGGATGAGTATGAGTCTCAGGAGTTTTACCACTGGTCCCCTGTGCCCCAGGGGTCTGGTGCTGCCTCTCAGTTGTCACCACCACCGTCCCCACCGCCACCACCTCCAGCAGAAGATGGAGATGAGGTGCTGCTAAGGATCCCAGCTTTTGCTCGGGAGCTCTACCTGCTGCTCAAGAGAGACAGCCGCTTCCTGGCTTCTGGCTTTGCTGTGGAGGAGCGGCTTGGGGGTGATGGCAAAAGCCCACCCGGTGCTGCACAGTCGCAACCCGAGAGATCTTGTTACTACAGTGGTGCTGTCCTCCACTACCCGGGCTCCTTCGCCTCCTTCAGTACCTGTGGTGGATTGGTAAGATGACCTTGCATGCAGGAGTAGCACCAAGGTCTCCATCCAAGGGTCAGCTTCATCTGCTGCTTTTCACTCCCATCCCTTTCCTGAGGTGGTCTTTCTTTCATATTCTCTTAGGTCCTACCTCTGTACTTGTCTTTATTTTTCACCATTTTGCCATTCATACTTCTATTATCCCACTCATATTTTTTCTCTAATCCTACCTCTGCCTTTATTCTGTGAAGTTTGGTGTTCATTGTGCCGTTTCCAGATGCACTTCTGTCTCTCAGTCCTATACCTTTCCTTTTTGGATCTTCTTTTTATTTTTATGACATTCTTTTTTTAACTTTTCTCATCTTCATCCATAATTTTATCTTGGTCTTCACTGTGTGCCTGTAATTAGTTACCTCCATGCTCACTCTTCTTTCTTTTCCCTGTATCATCATCTCTCTTCCAGTCCATCTGTAATCCATTTGTTCTTCATTCCCATTCTATATTCTAAAGTTACCTTTCGCATTTTTGTTATCATCCTTATCTTCTGCATCCCAGTTTTCAGACTTTTCTGTCTTTCCTACTTCTACCAGTATTTTACATCTGCTTTCTTATTTTCCTTATTCCTTTTCTTTCATTCCTTTCATCCCTTTGGCTTTTTCTCTTTCCCTCACTACTTCCTGCGTGTGGTACCTATAGTTACTCGGGATTGGGACTCCGCACCTTTCTTTCCTTTCAATTCTGCCACATAAGTATGCAATGGGTATGTTCTCATCAGAAATGTCAGTCAGACCTTTCTAATGGTTATTGCTTCTGTGGCATACCTCCCTTATTCAAAACAAATTTCACCTTTTATAATTTCTGTTGGATCAGCTGTGATTTTTGCTAGATAAAGACCAGAACTGGACACACTGAAAAGGGCAGTGGTAAACCAGTGAGCTGCAGTCCCAAGATACTTGGGGGTGGATGGAATGAGTAGAAAGCATCTGGGATGATGTAAAGTGCTGGCAGGATTTAAAACCCCCCAAAATATTACTACTATTATTCACATTTTGGGCCTTTATATAGCATCATAAATGCACATGCCTTTATGCAACACTTTACAGATTATAGAATACAAACAGTAATGGTGCTAGTGAGAGTTAACATCATCATGACCCTTGCTTTTTTGAGTGGCTACATGGGTGAATTTCGTCATAATCACATGATAGATGTATTTCTTTATGAATTTGAACACCTATCTTGTTCCAATGCTGATTCATGAAGATGTTCCTGCCTTTTTTTTTCTTGCATATGAAGTGAAATCAGGTAAAATGTCGAATTTTTGTCTGTTTATTCATTTGCCTGTTTGGACTTATTCAAAGGTCAACACCCAAACTGCAAGTGGTGGAGAAGAAACATATGTGGATTGACACCAAATAAAATATTTGCCTGCACTCCTGCAAAGTGAAACTGCCCAGTTTCACATAACTCTTAAGTGATTGTCATCTAATTGTTGACGTTTTGTTAGATTTTGCAAAGCATGATAGCAGAATTAATACTGAAAGTCAACTGAAGATGGTTTGAAAGTGAACAGGTAAAAGATTTTTATGTTCTGGAAAAGCATTTTGACTTCTGCACTCCTTCACAGAATTTTATTTCTATATTTGATATGGTTAAAATTAGGTTAGAGAAAATCTTTGCAAAGAAGTAGTTAGAGATAATTATCACAAATGTCTATGTAACAGTGATGCATATCACTGTGTATCTGTAATTCCTTTGCCTTGATTTATAAATTGAAATTCACTATTTAAATAGATCCCAGTTCCCTAGAAGTCCTGTTAATTTTGATTCAGTTGGATTTTTCCTAGGAGCATGTGCCATCTAAGTGTACAAGTGCCCAGTTCATCTTCCCCATTCAGAAAGCTGCAGCTGAAATATAAATGATTCTGTGTATCTCATGTTGGTGTTGACATGATCCTCAACTGCATAGTCTTGTTTGCAGTGAAATGGTTAAGCAGCTGTTCTTCTTGAGAGTGTTGCTGTGTCAGACACATAGTTAAAAAAAATGGCACGGTCCTATTATGTCAAAGATGTCATAACAAATCTTATTTGTCACTCCTTATTCAATCATTGCTTGGGCTCTGTTACATACGTAAGTTGCTCTGTTTCCAAGAGTCTTGAAAAAACATCATACATACATTGCATATTCCACCCTGTTTCCTCTAGGCCTTGCCCTGCAAAAAGAGCCAAGCAATATTTCAAACTGCATTTTCTCTTTTAAGATGTAAAAATCCATTGAAACTTAAACCTACACATATTTTATTGTAGTTACCTCAATTGCAATTTATTTTTTTCCTTTTAAATATAAAGAAATTTCAGAGAAAATATGGTATGAACATCTTACATATACTCTCATTTCAAATCTTTGCAGACTTTGGGTTAGGATTACTAGGCTGCATGCACTTTGGAAAGCCAAAGAAGTGGCAGATAAGTCCTTAATATTCAGCTTAGATTCCACTCAGCAATTTTTCTTTTTAGTGTGAAATACAGCATCTCTGTCTAACAGAAAAACTTGCACCATTCTGCTCTTTAGATAGTAGCCTTTTAGTCAATCCCTTTGTTCACCGAGGAAAGTAACTGTAGTCTGACAGACAACAGTGATTTTGCCATACAGGAGAGAGGATGAAGAAGTGTAAATGCTAATAGAAAAGGTTTGGCTATCCTGTGCAGGGAATGGTCATACATGACAATACAGATGTGTGGCTGATGCTGTAGGCTAGTTTTGTGAAAATCTACCATGTCTTCAATAAAATGAGTAAAAGGCCTTGCATGAAATTGTGTGCCATCCAAGTTAGGATGTTGGTGTTGGTTCCAACTTCTCTAGGCATGGAGAGACCTGACATGCCAGTGACATTCATGAAATTGAAAGTTAAGACTTCTACTCAAAGAAAGGAAAACAAGACTTCTTCTATGTTGAAGTCTTAACAGCTCCTTCTATAGGCACAAAGAGAGCAGAGTATTGTTGCAGATATTAGGCACCTTATCCCCTTGTTGTGGGATATAGATGCTTTTTGACTAGTTCACTGGTTGCAGTTGGGCAAAGAATGTAGCAAACAGCTTAACATTAAAGCTTTGACATTTCTTATTTCACAGTTCTTGAGAGCTTTAATACTGTGTTTTTTCTTGATCCGTTTGTCAAAAGCCAGTACGGATGGGTGATATTTATGGGGTTCATAAAATGCTGTGTTAGTCATGTAAATAATACGAGCGAAAAATGAGTGCTGTGCTCCCAAATTCTGACTGCCAGCATTGGCTTCATTTAGCCATCTATCCTGACAAATGAGGGAAACATAGCTCAGTGCATGTTTTCTAAATATGCACTAAATATGTGCTCCAGTTTAAGACTGGAGCTATACATGGACAGTCGAGTAACTTCAACACTGTGACCTTGGTATAATTTCAGAGCTCAATATGATCAATGGTGACAGCCCTATCCACCTCCTTGGTAAAACAGTTGCAGATTCTTACATCCTTTTGTATCCCAGTGGGATTTGCTCTGAGTACTTTTTGGGATTATGCTTTGGTGCTGCAGCAAGATTAATAAGGAGAGGTTTCCAAGAATTCTCCATGTGTATGCTGACTGCCTACTTGTTGTTCATTATTAGCCAAATACCAGGAAGTAAGCAGTCCTGCTGATGCCAGTGAGACTGCTCTTCTGAAGGTGATGGACCATTAATTATTTAAGGGGTTGTTTCTATGGCTTGCTTGTGTTTTTCCATAATATTTGAAATAAGAAAAGAAGCATGTCAAATGCTGTTGAACAGTTTTATTTGTAACCAGTAACATATATAACTTACAACTGGTAGACCTTTTAGAGCATGCTGTAGGAGAAACTTACTGTGGACTTAGAATTAAAAACTCTGGCTATTGGTTCTTTACCAATGATCTGCTTGGCTACCAGCATGAAAGTTGAAGTAGTTTCACTGTATTTCCCCCAAAAGAGCTGTAAACATGGCAAATGTGTCCTTTATCCCTCCTACTCCTTTCATTTCAGAAAGAGAGTCACTTAATGACATTTTTTCTCTGAATTGCTTAGGTAGTACTTTATGGCAATGTGGTGACAGGCAGAGGTTTGTTTTCCCAGTGTTTCTTTTTCTTTTTAACTGAAGCAGTATGACATAAATAGGTAGAGAAAGGATTTTAAGGTCATCTTAAACCTAAAGCAGTGGGATACATTTAAACTGTTAGGAAATACAAACAGAAGCAAATGTATACACAAAGGATGGACAGGAGATGCAGCAGCTGTATGAAGATTCAGCTGCATGAAGCAGCACTTAGTTGCTGTATTCAGATGTATGAAGCAGCACTTAGCAGGCTATCTAACAGAACTTGTGTGGAGATCTGCCTAAACAGAGCATTGCCAGCGGGGTTAATTTACTAGAGGGAAGCTTTGAAATTCGTCTGTGTGGTTCTACATTTTCAGGGGATCTTAAGAATGTGAAATAGTCAATAGCATATTTATAGTTCTCTAAATCCCTGAAGAGTCAGTGTCAAATATTACCTGCAATGAAAATTAATGTGGCTTTTCACAGTGACTTGAGGGGGAGCAAGTCTTAACATATCTCTAATTAAGGGAAGAGCTCTCTAGAGAAATGTATGGTGCTTTTATTATGGCCTCATTGCTATTAACAAGCAGGTATTTAAAAATCTGATCAATAGTTTATAGACAAGTAGTCACAGATTTACTCCAGCTGTTACACATACTTATAAAAAGTGCTATCCAAAGCAATACTGCTCACCTCAGCATAAGATTGAGTGTAAGTAGTTCCATGTCATGCAGAAATGTGCCAAATATCATTAGACAACAACATTTTAACAAATACTTTTGAAGGTTTTTTTTTACAAAAAAACCCAACCCTGAAATAAGTTAGTATTTGAAAATAAAAGAAAAAGTGCCTTCACTGACTAGTGGAATGCTCATATGTTACTTCAGTAAGATTTGCAAAAAACCTGAAGCATGTTTACAGAAATGTGATTTTCTTATTTCTGTCACAAACTGTGTTTTGATGATTGATGCAGATAACTAATAGTAAGGGAATGACACATGATGGATTAAAAATACTTCAGACTTTTTGGGATAGTCTAAATTCACATGACCCTTAACGTTTGGACACATCCTTTTGGTTCTGCAAAACTGAAAATTTATTATTTGTACCAATCCATCAAGGATATTCTGACTTTACAGGTTGTCTTATAACAAGCAGAATGAAATTGTAAAATAAGAGTAGTAAAATAAAAAATTACTTCTGTATTCCTTAAATTCTGCACACAGTCACTCTTGAGAATAGGATTCAGCCTGAGAAAAGACTGAATCCTTGTTTTGACATCTTTCCTCCTAAAGAAGAATTTTAATGACAGTGTTTCAATATTTTTATATGGGAAAACTCCCAGTGAATGTAATTCTTAGTAACACTTCCTAGTGATTCCTGCAATGAGAGTAGTGTCTGACATAGCAAATATACTTGAATTTTTTGACAGCTTATACAGTTTTGGAGAGCTGTACTAAACTTCTACCTTTTCATTGTACAGCTTCTTTTAGTAGCACTGCAGTATTTAACCTGCTGCAACTCCTTCCTGGGTATAGTGTCAGACTGATTTGGAATGCACATTATTTGCTTTGAGTTTGAGTAGTGAGCTGAACATTTGCTGTGCAGCGTACATGCAAAGTAAATCCTTGCTTTTGTAAGCATCCCTGTTTTTCTGAGGCTCGTGAAGCAGGTGGTCAGGAGTAACTCATGGGGTTCATAAATTTTGCTGAGAAGCTGTGCTTTCACAGGTTGTGAGCACCTGTTGTAAGGCTCTGAGGCTTTGTAATAGCCTTCTTGCTTTAATGAATCTGGAGAGCAGCTACCCCATTACACATCCTGGACCATACAGTACCAACATACAAGCCTGAAATGGGTTAAATACCTAGCCTCTTATTTACGAAAAATAGTATCCCTATCACCCCAAGTCAGTGATGTTGCAGTTACACATCCGTATTGAGTAACTTCCACACCAGATACTTTTCAAAAGGAAATTGGAGACAGTTACAGCTTCTTTTGTGCTGAGTGTAAGCATTAGAAGACAGAGATCACCAACAATTTTTCATGAAAGGGGAAAGAAAAAAGATTGTTAGCAATATTCATGGCCCATTTGATATATACAGGCCGAAGTTTGACATTGCGGATCGAGGATTATAAAATTAAATAGGACTGTCCTTAAAGGCTGCCCAAATGAAATGAAGACCACACTCCCTCTTCCAGCTTCCTGTCATCCTTAAATAAAAGAGACAAAGAGAAGTAGTAAAATATGTGTTTAGATCCTGTCTTTTCAAAAACTAGGGCTAACTCAAGACAGAAAAATGTGGGAAATCACAGGTGGGTTTATTGGAGGCTTTTTGATTTACTTATTTCAAATGCTAACTATTCCTTACCACACAGCCTGCCTGCTGTTGCATTGTGAGTTTGTTAAAGATATGAAACTTTGCTGAGAGTGACAGCAGTAATTATGTGAAGGAGGGTACTCTGTGAGAATCTCTTACCGAGAGGTTGTATGTTCACAATGTTTTCCTTTGTTGGCTTTAACTTACGATTTTTGGTGTTTTAAACATCTTTAAATAGGAAATACAAAATTTGTCATCAGAAGAAACAGGCTGGAAAGGTAGGGCAAGAATGGAAATGTCAGCCCTGAACAGAAAGCAGCTTTGCTCTGTTATGAAAGTGGGTTTCTTTGCAGAAGAAACAGAAGCACCCTGAGAAGATGGCGTTGGACTAAAATTTAGGCTTCCCACCTCTGCATAATGTCGATGAACTAATGAAATATGGTGGTGCTCCTGGGACAATACTTGTACTTTCAATGTACGTGTTGACATACAAGGAGCTGTGTTGCTCCTTCTGGATTAACATGGTAGTGGAACATGGAAGAGAGAGGATCAACCTGGTCTCCCACAGGATAAAAGAAGTTGTTTACATGAGGCTTCATTGGCATGCATAGACACAGACATATATTTGTCCAGCACAGCTTTATCTGCTATTTTTGTTAATTTGTTAAAATCCCTTTATTATAATCTCACCTTGAACATCTAAAGAAGCACAACCAAAAACACAGTAGAGAAGCCAGAGAAAATTACAATTGAGAAAGTGACTATTATCAGCTGGAGTAATCATCATATATGTACAAGGAGAGTACTATTAACAAACATTGTTTTATCCTACCTGAACAGCAAATTAATTACGAACAGAACTACTCAATGTGGTCTTTTTTTGTGTGTGTTTATTGTATTTTTGTTTATTTGTTTTTTCCATGAAGAAAGGGAGTACTGGAGATCCCATTCCTTTAAATATTTGATTAATGTCATTAAGACCTATAAACCAAAAAGAACCATAAACAAAATTCTATGTAGAGATAAAGATTTGTTTTCCTTCTTGAGCTCTGATGCTGCTGTCTGTTGCTATTCAACTTTGCCTTTCTGGACTAAACATTTTGTTGGATTTTTGTTTTGTGTATCTGAGAACTTTTGCTAATTGATAAGAAAAAGAAGTCTATTAAAGATAGGAACAGTAACAGTAGTGTTAACATAAAACTGGAAGGTTTAGAAAATCAGTTTTGATTTAGGGTTTGAACTATAATGATCTCTGTTTCCCTTATTATTAAACATTGTGGCATGATATGAGAAATGTTGGGCCAAGATGTCCCAGACCATGTGGTAATGATTCCTTTCTCCTTCTAAGTGTTATCCTATAATCATGTAATCACTCTATCCTAGGACAGGTTTGATTTGTGATTACAATCCTGCTTATAATAGTCTGCTGTTCTACAGTGCTTATTTTCAGTACAAATACTTCCTTTGCAATATATTTCCAAGCCGTAATTAGAAATGAGAAATATGCTGTTTCCAGAGTAGCTTTATTTAAAAAAATTGATACTGTTGTGAATCACTTGAGATCTCTATCTATTGTAATGAATAAGTATAAAATTATCAAGGTTATTTTGAAAGATACAGAAGTGAGATGGCAAATCAGAAAAACTGTGTAAGTCCACTAATGAGTAAAGTTTTTGCATTAATTCAATTAGTAAAGTTTTGACTACCTAATTTGAAGGTAGCTACATTAAAAAGAAAAGACCGAGAAAGAAAATCTTTCCCAGCTGCAGCCATTAAGGTTAGTGAAATTAGTATTTTCTCCCAAGTCTTATATGCCTGACTTTTATTCATATTATATGATATGTGCTGATTGTTTCTTCTACAGCAAATGAACAAAGATTTTTAAAAGAAACAAATGGTCTCCGTGTTTCAACCCTTGTAAATTTTTCTTAAGGCGTTGTTCTTTGTCTTTCCTTTTTAAAAGATTTCTTGGACCTCCAAGAATGGAGATTCTTTTTGGTAGTTAATGACAGATTGTGACAGGGAAAAAGTAGGAACATCCATGATTTCCAAGATGCAATACCATAGAAACAGGGAAGCTGGGAAATAGGCAGGACACAATAGAAAGCATCATATGTGATAGTAATTGTGGGGTTGATGGTGGGTGAGGATATTCATGGAGGAGTCTGTGAGAATTGATGGTAATGTAGAGTGTGCAAATGTAGCATGCAAATGATGCACATCTCTCTTTGCTTTGTGATAAACAGAGCTACCACAATAGAAAAGGATGAGTCAAAGCTGCTTGGATTTGGGTAGAATGAGATGTTTCCAGACATTCTTCTGTAGAACATGTGCCTTTCCTTGGTTTACTCAGGTCTCTGACTGATGACTTTGGGGACAGTGTGAGGACTGGTTGGTTGCTTGCTGCTTGTTTAGCAGAAGCAGCAATGTAATGGAAAGAGTGTGAAATAGGCTGAACACATGATTTTGTGTATTATATTGCATAGCCAGATGGTAGTTGGTCAAAATTTTATAAACCAATAGCCAAAAATATCTGTGTTAAGATTTAAAATCAGATGTACATCTGTTGTGCATTAGCAGTTCAGTTAACCTTTTGTTGTTAACCTGTCATTGCCTGGACAATATGACCTTCTTGGTTATTTCTGTTGCTTTTAATAATGGCATAAATAAGCAAAGAAATATTATTCAGAAGGGAAAAAATTAAGAACATTTCTAGTGTTAATTGCAGAACAATATATTAGAATGATAAAACAACATTGTAATATTTTTTGCTAATAATACATGCATCTTCACGTAAGTGAATAGAAGTAAAAATTTTTGGAAGTGTGTGCTGTGAATGTTTTTCTTGGGTTTCCCAGTACTTCAGTCAGAATTATTTTCTGAATGAGTTTTGCACTCAAAAATGTAGAAATGTGACCAAAACTGACCTTTGAAGTGATTTAGTTTCTGTGTGATTATCCTCCAGTGTTTGTTTTATGATCTCAGCTGTGCTACCTTAAGTTCTCATTAGATGTCAGAAGTTTAACTGTGTCAAGTCAGGTCAAGCTTATTTAGATAGCAGTATGTTAAGGAAAATACAGATATTTCTGCCTGTGATGTTAATTCAGCTGTGGACTACTTTTTATGATTCAGTATGAAGTACATGTCCTGTTATGTCCCTCTGGGCTTAAGGGGATGCTGGCTGTAAGAAGTGCCCACATAATTGCTATAACCATTATAGTAATGCCAGATATTATATAAAATGTTCAGTTGTGCTTCAGTTGGGCTTAAAATCTCAGTGCTCTTGTCAGTGAGAACGCTGATTAGCTTGGTGATTGCATTATAACCTTGAAATTTCAGGTGTAACTGTTTCAAGGCTTTTTGTATGAAGTGCTTTCCTTTTAATCTGAAGATGGGAGACAGGAAAGAAAGGGGACATGATAAGGGACAAAAGAATCCTGAATGCGTGTTATTCTGGGATACAGCAGTGGGTGAAGAATGAGTTCTTAGTCTTGGTATATGCAGAGAACAGAAAGTTAGATTTGTATACATATTTGCAGGACTTAAATATTTAATTTTAATCTTGCTTAATTTGCTTTTTAAAATTACTCCCTCAGTATAAAGTTTTATGGATCTGTGCTTCTGTCGTAAGTTCTACATGAAGCTTTTCTAATAGGCAATTTTTAAAATCTTCTAAGAATTTACAAGCTTGTTGCAAGTTGGGGGATAGGAAGTTGTTTCGGTGATTTTATGTCAAGGTATATCCACAATCTCTTTTGTCCCTCTATGACACAACTGCACTTCACTCTAAATATTTATTAAATGACATACGGAGGGAGTGAGGGAGTTAAAGTGTAAGATGGTTTATAGACTAAAAGGGATACAATTATGCATATAAAAAACTTAGTTGTCCAATTTCTGGCTGATAGTCCTGGCCTGTTTCCCTTTTTCTGTGTGATCACCTGTTTCTTCTGTAGTACCCTATATAAGGAAGCATAATAACGAAGATTTGTTCTGTGTTCCTTTGGGGTGTTTTTGCTTCTAATACTAAATTATTTCCATTGGAAAAAAATTTAGTATCTCATTTCATATTGGGTGATAAATCTTTTGCTTAAAAGTCAGACTTAATGCTTCTTGGGTAAAGATGCTAATATCAAAACTCCTTTCTGCTTACCATTTGTGTTCTTGCAATGTAAAATCAAGTTCTCTAGCTTTAAAAAAAAAAATAAAAAAAAAAAAAAAGAAAAAGCCCTTATTCCAAAATATCTTTTTTCCTTTTTGTTAAAATTATACTTCTTGAAAACTAAGTAGATATTGTTCCTTCTTCATGAGGATAGCAGAACTTTAGTTTTTATGTACAACAAAAAGTAATTTATTCTTCGTCTTTTTTTTTTTTTTTTTTTTCCAAAAATGGGAAAGGACAATCTAGGCTTAAATTTAACAGCAAAAAAATATGTGTAGTTTGGAAAAAAATCAGAGATGAATTTCAGTTAGGAGTGGAGTTATAGAAGTATATGGCTTCTATATACTTTTATCTTTTTAAAGCAATGTGAGTCTATGAGAGTCTCATTTATTGCTCTTAAAGCCACCAGTTCTGGATTCATGTAATTCTAGATAGCGATACAAAAAGCCTAAGCATAACTTTATTTTATAGATGCGCTAACTTGATTTGTTGAATTATAGTTCTATGCCCATAAGTATAATTTATTTGCCTTTCTTGAATTACTGTTTTTCACAGTTAGTAGTTTTGGCAAATTGTAGATTGAATGAAACTGTGTTTCATGGAGTGTTGCCTTGAATTAAATAGTCTTTGAATGCAGTTCACCGTCTCTCTCAGAAGAAAACCAAAATAATGGAGTCATGGATAGATATTTCAGTAAGGATTAGCAGAGATTAAATTTTTCTATGGGCAGCCATGGGCGGGATTTGGAGCTGTGCCACATCCCTCTGTGGCTACAATGAAAACGCATGGGTTTGAACAATGGTAGCTCATTTGTATGCACTATTTGAATGTTTTACACAGATGAATCAATTTAAACTTGGATCCCTTGTGTTAGTCTTCTTGGTACTAGTCTAGATGTTTTATCTAATGTGGGTTGCATACACAGTTGCTGGTATTTTCTGGTTAAATCTTTTGCATCGTACTCAGTATAGAATGCTTTGTGCTCATCCTTTCTGTACTGTTACATTTTTCACTGCATAAAATAGCATTTCATATTCCAATTCAATAAAATCCAGACTTGCACTAAAGTAATGAGGTTAATGCAGTTTCATTATCTAAAGGTACAGCATTTTGATTCATACTCCAAAAGAGTGGGGTTTAGTCTTACCATGAGATATGCTGAGGTTGCTCATAATACACCAAAATGCTCTAAAGAAACACATCTTTACAACCACTGAGACTTTAATTGCAATGATTTTTTTCTTTAGGTGATACGTTTCCATAGGTATTGCTTTTTCTAGGACTACTCATGTTAAGTTATACAAAGGGTCTTTGTTATATAATATGTTGTTATATAATAAATGATCTAGAATATCACTAAACCAGTTCATGATAAAGAATTTTTAACCTAAGTATTATGGAATAAAGTTTTTTAAATCCTGTCTTACTTTAGAGATGCTGTTGGTTTTATTCTGCAAAAGGATTCTGGTTGTAGTTGTTAATTTTTTTCATTTTTTTTAATAGTAAATCAGTGGTGGTGTTCCATCTAATATAGCATGTACTTAATGAGCAAAATCAAGTGATTGTTTGGCATCATGCATCACTCAGTTATGGCAAAATGATAGACATAATTTACAGGTTAGGTGGCTTTTTTAAAAATTAATTTTTATGCCAGATCTACTTTGACTTGTAAGTAAGTATGTTGTATCATGCTTGTTATAATCATATCTTGGCATTTGGTTTGATTGTAGTTTATTTTATTGGTCTATATTAGACATTTGTGGCTGATTGAGCATGTTTCTCCAGCATACTTTTTGAGGTAAAGTAAAATAAGGCATTCTGGAACATTTCAGGCATCAAAGAAGCATCTTTATTCATTAGTCAGTTGGTGCATGCACCAACAATGGAGTTGAATTCATGCAACCCCATGAAATATGTGTTTAATATGTGCTTGTGTGGGGGGCAAAATTATAATCTTTGTTCATAGGACTCAAGTGTTTGATACCTTTGAATTTTTTCCTTTGGTTTAGCAGCCTTGATAGTTGATAATGATTCCCTTTGTAATGGGAGATACTTCTTTTCATTCACTTGGAAGCTGTGCTTGTATCATGGTCGACTTTATCACTGTGTTTTTGATGAATCAAACTGGAGGCATGGCCCTTGTGAGTTGCTGCACTATTACTGTGTCTTTCAGCTTCTTGAAACATAGTCCTACATGAAAATAAGAATTCATGAAAATAAAAAAGTAATTCTTTAGCCCACATAAGGACAGATGAAAATCTGAAACATGAAGGCAAAAATGCTGGGACACCACTGAAATAATTATTTTTTTTTTAAAAAAGGTTATGATTGTAGTTGACCATTTGGAGCTGTGAGTGTAGAAATTTTGTATTCTCTTAGTGGAATAATAAATTCAGTTTAAATTAAATTGTTTTCTGACTAACTATTTTTTTTTTATTCAAGTGAAGAGGCATGAGCTAGGTCACCAGTTCATTACTTTTGCACAGGTGTTGTCTTCTAGTTTCCTTCTCTTTACTAGCTCTAACTCCATTTATTAATTATTATTTTTTAAATAAATTAATCCTGTAACATAAAGATATAAGCAGTGCTTTTTTTCTACACACCATAAAATCAGAATTTTGATTATATAACATAATTTTATATTTACTATCACAGCAAATACCACTGATCTAAATTGATAAAAATCAGGTCTGGATGTGGTTAGAATTTAGACAGAGAGGGTGGAATACTGTGTCTTGCTTTATTTGGCATATACTGACCAGAACAGGTTGAGAGTTTAGAGGGATGCATCCACAAAATGATTTTTCCATAATAATAACCTCATTTGTCTTCCTTTTTTACATTCTGAAATTGAGAGTTTCTTCTGCTCTTAAGTGTCTGGTTATCTTCTTACTGTAATATCAAGGCTTGATCATAGTTGACATAAACACTGGTTTTGAAAGAGGCATAAGAAGGTCTTTAATGTTACTATTCTTAAAAAATAATAAATACTTAATGTTAGTCAAAGTAAAAGATACCTATTTTATTAATTCAGTTTATGTAATTGGAATAAATAGACAACCATTAAGTCTTTCTAGAGCTTCTGTTTCTTCTGTAATAGAAGCAAAACTACTTGAGAGATAAGAGTAATTCCATAATCTTACTAGTTTTACTAATCCGTTCTGTATCTGAGGTAAAGAGTGGGAGCTACTGAGTGAAGGGAGAAATCATCAGATAGAGACTAGTTAGTTATTACGTGGCAACTTGGCAGAATAGATAATATTAACTTTTGTGACATAGTCATGGTTGACATAAAATCTATATTGTTTTAGGCATCTAAGCTTGAAAAGAAAACATATTTGTTTTATTAGGGATTGTAGAGTGTGCCTTGTGTGCAGTTATGGATATGCTGCACATTTAATAGCTGCACCACTGAAGAAGTCTGTCTTGCCAATAGCTGTCTCTGTTCTTAGTGATATTAGTCACTGGAGCATTCATACATTACAGTTTAAGTTAGTTTAAAAATGAAGTGTTTTCAGTGTGTCTTTAACCCATTGTGCCTTGAAAATAGGTGTTAAATTGACTGTCACATATGTAATGTAAAATCTGACTTCCCATTTTAGCAATGGTTTGTAGCACTTGGATCAGAAATGAATTTGATTTTAAAATTTTATAAAGTCACCTGGGCTAAGAATAGTAGGCTTTCTGTACCTCATAAAAATTCAGAGAACCACATAAGGAAAAGAAATAATAGCATGACTGTGATAAGTCTACATTTCTTAGTTTGTAGTTTCCAAGTATAAATCTTTAGGTGTTAATAATTTTGAATTTATGATTTTAAAGATATATATGTGAAATATTCTCTTGAGTGTACCTAAAACTGTGTATGTGAAAAAAAATGCAATTTCATGTACTGCAAATTCAAAGTCCAGATCAGCTCTATAGCGTATAGTCTATCTCTCTCCCCTGTCCCTTGTTGCCCCTTTGTTTAAAGGATATAGAGCCTACACACTTGATAGATTAATAGATATATAGCTATGGAGAATGTGTATTTGGAATCTGGGTAGCTGCAATTTCATAAAAAAAAAAATGTGGGTTTTTTTTACATGGTAATTTTCACTGTGTAACATGGTAACCCACACAAGAGGCATTTTGGACTATGCTTCTGTCAGACATTTTTCATTTATGTACATTTGTATGCAACAGCAATTGTTTATTTTGTAGATGTTGCAACTGGAAGCTAGGCTTTTAATTGTGGTTTATATTGAAGTTTTACAATATAGCCACTAGTCTTGAATGTCTCAGTTTATTAGTATTCAGTGTATACATATACACTTCCCAGACAGAATGCTAGTTAAGAGTACATGAGGATAAATATCTTGGCCAACTTTATACTGCAAGTGAATGACAGAATAAGACTAGAATTCAAAACTTAGAGAAAAAGTAAACAATATAATTGGACTAAAATCTAGATATCAGGATGATATCAACTTAGTACAATGTCACAGCCAAGTACATGACCCCTCTGTGTGAGGTGATGAATGTTGATGTAGGCAGTTGCATAGATCAGATGTTATTACCAGAAAGAAACAAATTCCAGAAGAATAGAATTGTAGGGATTATTCAGCCTAAACTGAGGAAATACTAAATGAGCTGTTACATCTTTCAGAAATTCTATAGAGATAAATATTCTGCTACTCATGCATCACTGTTGATTTTTTTTGACACAAAACCTTGGACAAAGATATCTGAGTAAATTTTATTTCTTTTTTAATTTTGTTGCATTTCAGTAGAGTAACATAGATTTTTCATTATACTTTTTATTTCCATATGTCCCTTTGTTGTACTCCATGCTCCACCTACTGCTCACAAGGACTACCTGATCCACTTTAGCAGATCTGCTTGCCATCCATCTATCCATCCATCCATCCATCCATCCATCCATCCATCCATCCATCCATCCATCCATCCATCCACACATCCATCCACACATCCACACACCCTGTGGGAATTCTGTGCTAGTTCAGGTGATGAATCTATCCCAGGGTCTGAATCTGGCAGCATTCATCCTTGCTGAACTTCATGAGGTTCCTGCTGATAACTGTTCATAAATAAATATTTATACACACATTTTATATGTATAGGTTAAATGTCACTAAAGTGAGGTCACGTGAATGATTGTTATCTCCGTGAGACCAACATTGCCGTCATTCTGTGGCTTCAGTAAATATTCCTGGGTTTTTGTTGGCTCACATGTTACATGCTTTGTCTGGTCATTCTTCTTCAACCCACAACATTTTAAATTATCTGAGGGTTACTAGTATCTATGGTGCAAATTATTAGGTAACAGAATTATTTTCATGTGACACATTGGGAATAAATTGTTTGCCATTAGACACAGTTGGTTTGGTTGCCATCTATCTTTTAGAAAAATATATGACATTTAGCTTTAGGAGTTTGTAATTCATATTTGTTGCATTTCTGCTTGAAGCGTTTGCAAATAGCAAGTAGAATTGCTTTATTGTAGTAGTTTTCAATTAATTATTATTAAGGGTACTTCAGTCACCTGAAACTAGACAGATTAGACTTGTCTCTATGGAGAGAAAGAACAACATCCATCCATCCATAGTTCCTGGGACAGTCTATTTAGGATAATGAATGTTTATAAATGTTTGTGTATTGAGCCTCTTCCAGTTTTGACACAGCTAATTTGACTAAAGCAAACTACACTTAAACTGCACTTCTGGGTAACTGCTATAAAGTGGAGTCCATTTACAATGTGCTGTTGAAGCAATAAATCTGAAAAGAGTAACATATGTTTAATTTCAGCACGTTTTTTCTTCTTAAAGTTTGGGTTTTTTTAAAAGGAGAATCTATGACAGCTTATACATGATGTTGTAATAAACCTGCTGGCACATTACTTACACAAAACAATTTTCACCACTGTATCTAGCTAGTAACGTGTTGTATGTCTTACAATGCAGGAAAAGCAAGTAACGCCAAAGACTAGCACACAGAACTACTTAGATCTAGGAAATTAAGATACCAAAAAAAGTATTTTTGTAAAAACACAATAACAGATAACAATGATTTTAAAATACTGGATTGAAAATAAAAAATGCTAGGAATTCTGTTATCCCTAATGATCCTATTATGTGTTTGATTTTTCTGTGCTTTTCCACTTCTAAGAGACTTCATTCTCCATGTGAAACTGGTTGCCTTTCAATGGAAGATGTACCTTTGGTGTAACTTGGTATAATCATTCTGAAGTCCCACTCTCACAAATTTAGCTGGCAGAGTTCCAGCAAATGGCAGAGTTCCAGCAAATAACAGAGTTCCAGAAAATTTTGCCTGTTTTTCAGTGTGATTTTTATTTGTATTAATGTGGAAAGAAGGCAGTATTTTTTTAAAAAAAACCTCTGTTGCTGGAAAGCTGCTGGCCAACTCTAGTCATGAAGAACCTAGGTTGGATGCTTTGTATGAATGAGATGTAAGATTGGAAACTGTACCTGCAGAGTTGGCTTGGATTTAGAGGTAAATTCAGAACTGAGAAGCACAGAATAATTAAACGCACCATGGGCTGGTTTAAGTGGCTTCTGCTGTGACTCACTACTTTTATATTGCATTTATAGATTTGCTTTACAGACTGATGACTGAGCTGGCAGTGACAGGAGGAGAAAAAGATTGTGTATTTGCTGATCACAGGTTCATTATGAATCATCAGGCATGATGTGGGTGTGAAAGATGCATCTAAATGGTGAAGGACATTTATTGGGGATACAGAAAATTTATTCTCATTTCACAAAGTTGCAGTGAAATGATGCCTGAAATATGACTTGCAGTTTTGTTTGCTGATATTCAGAGCGAGGAATTCAGTTGTGGCTATGGGAATAATTATAATAAGAAAGCCTATTTCATCAAACAGCAGTCAAAGGCTCATGTGTTTATGATCACACAGCAGAAGCTACTATATAATATGATTACCTTTTATAAAATCACTGAAGTAAATATCGAGGAGCCTGGAAAGCTGGCCAAGGAGAAAAAAAGTCTAGACTCGGAATGAGAAGGGTCTAAAATAATGGCTGTGAATACATTAAGATTAGAAAAGTGGAAATGTTTCCAATTATTAGAAGAGAAAAATATAAAAAAAAATATTTGAAAAGGAACAGTAGCAGTTCTACTGAAACTACATTTATTAACAGGAACATTGAAGTATTACATTAAAAAGAAATCTAGGCTATTAAAGAGTCTGTGTTAGAATGGTAAGTGTAAGAAAACCTGTTTTAAAAAGTCTTGAATGCATAGGGGGCTAGAATTGATCTGTGGATCTAACAAATCTAGAATACAAATCAGTTTGCGTTCTCTGTTCTAGACTCTTTTATTATTTTTTAATAGGTAGTATAATGAGAATAATGGGATTTGATTTAGCAAGTTGAGTTTAGCTTAGTCTGTTTTTAATATTCAAGTGAAATTTATAAGCAAACCTACAATTTCACAAGTGATATATAATATTCTTTGTTGATTTCCTGGATAGAATAAAAAGATTGACTTTGAGACAGTAATAAAAAACCTGAAAATCCAATGTGCTAGGTAAGTCGCTAGAGGAGTCATCCAATTGTTATCTTGGGTGGTACTTCTTTCAAGGCAATATCATTTGTTCAGAAAAAATATACATGACTTTGTTAATATCAAGTGCTCTAATCAGCACTGGAGAAGTCCAGGTGATTCACTTGATAGTAAGTGCTGTTTTCCTGCTGGCGTTCTCTTTCTTTCACAAAATACACAGCTTTTTCATGTTTTATGGTGTGTTTTACTTTTTTATGGGTGCTTCTTAAGGTTGTGGGGTTTTTTTGGTCCTTTAGGCCACATCTTAATTAACCAGAACTGGGGAAAGAGCTTCCTGTGTGGGAGAAAGGAAAGTGAGTTTGAACACATAATTTCAGCTTTTGACAATTGGTTTATCAATTTGACTGAATTCTTCTGGAGATCAAAGAGCAAGTATACATTAGTTGAAAATGCACCGACTTCTCTGGAAACAGTGGCATGACCTGAACAAGTGGATTCCATGAGTGATGAGACTGCATTGTTACAAGAGTCTATGGCTGGTCAATATTTCTAATAAGAAGAACAGAATGTATCTGACATGTAAAGAGGTGATCACTTGAACCTAATGACCAGCCTGTTACATTGCACAGAAAGCTGTGGCAGTTGGAGGGACTTGTGTCAGGTTCTTGCATTTTGATGGCAATGAATGAACATCTCATTTTAAAACACTACCACAAGTTTAGGAAGAACATTGTGTGCTTTTGTCTAAAAAACCCCAACACTTTAAAGAAATGAGAGAGATTAGAATTGATAAAGTTTACATATTTTATTTGCAGTTTTATTTTATGTGTAGTTAATCCTCAAGCTGCATCAGGGGAGGTTTAAACTGGACATTAGGATTTTTTTTTTTTCTCTGAAAGGTTTGTCAGGCATTGGAACTTGCTGCCCAGGGAGGTGGTTGAGTCTCCATCTCTGGATGTGTTTAAAAGCCTTATAGAATGGTGCTTGGGGGTATGGCTTAGATATGAACTTTATGATAGAGTAGGGTTAATGGTTAGACTCCATGATCTTAAAGGTCTATTCCAACCTAGATGATTGATTCTATACATCATGTAGGCTAAAGCCCATTTGGTATAAAGTCCAGGATATATAAATAAGATATAATCATTTATTATGACAATCACGCATAGTATGATGGGGAAATTTCAACTTTTCATCTTTGGCATGGATAGTTGTGAATTTAAAAAACTTTGTGAGACAGAAGGAAGCAAAAGAGGTGAGATCTTACATGGTAACTCCAGATACCACAGTAGCTATGATAAAGTGACAATGCTGAGACAAAATCAGATGTGAAATGTAAATAAGTGACACAAGTAGGTTTTTGACATAGACCCTTGTTGCTGTATGTGCCTTTATAGCATTTCCCTTCCTTTCTTTAAATCTGGAATTAATTGAAACACCTTAAAGCTTAGTGTAATTAATAAGAAGTTTACCTGTAAACATTGAAAAGCTTTTTTTCAAATGCTTGGAAAATTACAGTTTGAAACAACTGGAAAATGTCTGATAAACTTACAGGTGATGTAATTTACATCCTCCAGACTAAAATGTACCTTGAATATCTGTTGTCTTACGATGACAGTTGAAGCATGAGGAAATTCGGTTTGCACAGAGGCAAGATGAAAACAAGTAGCTGAATGGCAGTGCCTTATGTAAAGAAATGACTTACTGTGTTTTGCATCACCTGCAAGAAAATATGGGCAATCCATCTGGCCATAAAGGGAGAGGCACACTTTGGCAGTGAAGGCAGGGAAGAAGTATTGCTGCTAAGAGTGTAGGAGGTTCTAGGGGTGGAGTTTTCATTTTGATCATGTCTGGTTGTGGTACACGTTGATAAGAAAGGCATTTGTGGAGTGGGACAGAAGAACTGAGCTGTGCAAAGGCACTTCAGACTGCTAGATACAAGAAATCAGTCACACAGTTGTGACTATGTATCATGTTACCTTAATGGAATTGTTTCCAAGGTATGTTAAATGTGTCACATCCCTCAAGTGATACTTAGTAGACTGTCAATCTTTTACAGATTGTGAGATTACTAGTAAATACTTGACAACATTGAATCATTCTCAGAGCTATGAATCTTCTGGGTTCTTAGAGTTCTGATCTGCTGAAGGACAGCACTGAACCAACAATGTAATAAGCACTTGCAGTGCAAGAATCTCAAGAGCAGGGTATGTTTCTAATAAATGGGATTAAAAAAAATGTTTCTTAAATGCCAAAGAAAGTGAAGTCTGTGAATCATGGAAAGTTAAATAACACCCTGTCTGCCCTTCAATACAGTAAGATCTTAATAGATCCTTTCCCATATTTTTCTTATCATAATTTTTATTGATGGTCTTGATATTTTTTTGAGATCTCATTCATTGTGGTTGTAAAAAGACAGATGACTAATTTTACTTTTGTATCTTGCCTTTTTCCTACTCCAGAACATTACTCCTTTCTGCATGGCAAATAACTCTTTAACAGTGCGTATTGAACTGGCAATCTTGTAACTGAGCAAGTGAGAGGAGGAGGAATTGTTTTATTTCCACTGCGGTTAATTTTATGCAAACCATAAAGCTACTGGTATCAGTTCCCTACTGGAGGTTACTGCAGGCTGTGAGCATACAACCTACATGTTTGCTTAGTTCATGCATTCTTTCTTGTCACACACTGTCTGAGAGAAGATACTGTACAGATTAGAGTTTTGCTATGAACTAGCCCAGTTGTTTCTATGTACTTAACATAGGTGCGATTGTGTTTTTAATAGTGTTCATTGACAATTTTATCAGTTATTAGGTGATCACCCAGCCTGACAAAACAGGGTGAGGACAAATTTGCTAGATGGACACTTTCCTTGAGAAACAGGATGTCAAGATTTAAGGAGAGATTCTGAGAAAATGGTGCATTTTAAAAAATTCCCCGTAAAAATCTCTTGAGAAGTAAATTTATTTCAAATGTGGCCTCCAAATACTAAATGCAGAAATGTTAAAATCTATTTTAGGTACTTACAAAGCTAATGTCTAAAATAGCATGACATCTTGCAGTAGATCTCAAACTTGTGTTACAAAATTATTTATTGCACAAAGCCTTATTAAAATATTTTTATTGTGGAGGTAGTCAACGATTGCTTGTGATCACTTCTCAAGAAGAATATATTTTGTTAAGATATCATGATGCATTGTGAAGACAATTTAAAAATCATAGCAAATATTAGAATATTGGTAACTTAAGCAACACTTGTATCAAACAGAACAGTAATTTCTACTAATGTGTTTATAGAGGGAGACATAAGTCTAAAAAAGGAAATACTTTATTTCTGGCTTGTAAACATGAAATTTAGAATCTAGAGGAAATGCCAAGCATCTTAGGGCAGCGAATTTATGGGCAAATAGAAAACGGAGGGTTAACAACCACACACTCTCTGGGCAGACCTATAGTTTCTTTACCCTTTGGTCTCCATTACTTTATTTTGTTTTCAACAAATTCGGTTACTATAAATTTGTGCCCTTTCCATGAGGACCTTGTACTTCACTCTTCACTATCAGCGTAAGAGAGTCTTGCTTATGTGAGTAAGGTTACGTGAATAATAGCACCTGATGAAATGTGTCAGAATATTCAAGTCTACTTCAATTTTTACTACTTTAAACTCTGTAGTACCAGAGTGAGCGGTTAGGTAAGGAAAACCACTAGGAGAAGTACGATGTGTAATTGTGCAAAGCACAAAAATGCAGTTAATTCAAGACAGGAGCTGCTGACACTTATGAATTTTTTCTTCAGCCAAGAAGGTAATTAAAGATGGAAAGATGTAATGTGTTAGAATAACAAGAACATGTGAAGTTCTTACCCTGTCATTTATGCAGTTTGAAAAGTTTTTTTGGACTTGCTTTATGACATGCATTAGTAAAAACTGGAGACTTTTTGTGTGTGTGTTTCAGCTGAAGTCAGGTCCTGAAAGCATTGTTAAAATCATGATACTAAATTTAATCTGGACTTCTAGAGTCGTGGAGGAAAACCTTCTTCAGAGTGGCACACTGATATGCAAATTAAAGATTTTGCCTCTTTAATCAAGAATAATTCTTCAGTCCTGGGACATTTTACAGCTAGTACGAAGTCTAAGTTTACCAGAATGTGTTTGAAAACCAGTAAGTAGTGAACTGGTGAACAAGGATTGTCTTCTGCACTGTATATTGAAGAAAACCTTTCAGTTTTATACCTTAGATGACATTAATATTTTTGGTGCTGGTGATTATAATATGTTTACTAAGCTACATACATATTTTCTACATCTGATACGGATGCATTTTTCCTGTGACTGTATTGCTACGTGCCTCAGATTATGAAGATCACGAAAAAAATACAGTTTCAGATTGCAGGGAAAAATTTTACTGGATTCATGACACAACAACTCTATGCCCATTTATAACTGAAATCTAATTTAAGATGCCTGTTGGATGGATGAAGAGACAAAAGAGTAGGGAGAAAACAAGAAAGGTGTAAGATGGTGGTAGTTTACTTCAGGTGAAAACTGGAAAATGTTGAATCTACCTCTCGTTTAGGGACGCACTATTATTAGGTGTGCCTGTGTCCATGTAAGCACGCAGCTGGTAGTAATTACCTGGAAGAGGGTGACACGCATTTAACTCCACAGACATGGCCTCTGATATGACACCAGGGACTTCCCTGTGCTGGTTGTAGCTGGTTCCAGTGGGCTCTAATGGACCTGCCTCAGGGTACAGCTGAGCCCCTCAGATAAGAAGTGAGAGAAACAACTCTGACTGTAATACGTGCTTGTGGATATTCTGTCATCATGTTTGTTTGTGGGGTTTTTTTGTGATAATAGTAGCAAGGGAAATATATTTTCTTTTTTTTTTTTTTTTTTTAGTTCTCAATTCCAGTTCTTAGGAAAGCATATTAATTTTTCTTATATTCCTTTGCTGCCTTATTTGTATAAATTCTGCAAGAAACAGTATTACGTTCAAAATCTGCATTGTTCAACTTTGAATGATAACATGCTGCCACGCTGAATTGGTATGCAAGGAAGAGTTTATAAGAGTTTAAAGAAATATTTGTCCATCTTAACACTTCCTGGCTTACATCAGTTTTTGGTAACTACATGCATAGATAGCCTTCACAAATTTACTTCACTTCTATGTTTGTATGACTTCTCATGGTGATACAACTTTATTTGAAGCAGTAGACTTACTTCAGGTTTTCGTAGGATACATGACAGAATGTCAAATCCTTATATAACATCCAAATAAGAAAAAAAGAAATTGCTGTCCTTTTAGGAAAGAAATGCTGGGCAGAAAAAAATTATCCTGAGTGTTCTAACATAAATGGTAGAAATAAGATATCATAGCAGTTCTAATGTCTTTTATCAGATACAATTGCCCAGAATATTGATATATTTTTATTTTTTCATCTCTTGTCTATGATATTTCCAATTTGATCTAAGGAAAAAACCCAAAAACCCCATCTTTCATATTTCAGAAGAATTCTGATTTTCCTGCTTTTTGTGTTTATTGGCATATTTCAGATGTGAACTATTTTTATTTTAAAGAAGACAAAGGGTTAGTTTTCATTCAGTCCTAGTGTTCAACATGGCTTTTTTTGGTGTTTTTTTATTTTAAGAAAGTGAGCAGTTTTGATATTATGTGACTGTATGTTGTGGAAAGCTTTCATTTCTGAGGGCATGTCCCTACTTTAAACACATGTCGTGGATGTGACTCTATTTCAGTGTCTGTACATAGTCCCATGTAATGCTTTACATGTTCATTTGATGAAGCTTGCCCTGTACTTAATGTCTCACTCTACTGCACAAAGTAAATAAAATGCAGAACAAGTACCCAGTTCAGCTTTAGGAGGTCTGAGGAATTTTTTGCCAAAGGAGGTTGTCCTGGAATTGAATTCTACTGTAATGTATGTATGCCACATTTAAGTTTTGTTTTATTTCAGGTAAGAAGCCTGAAAATGAAGGGACACATGATTGCAAGGGAAAGAATGGCATATGTTACCTTTGCATGAGCTAAGTCCACCACCCTGGTAGTCTTTTCAATTTGAGCTGTGAGCAGTGATAGCTTTTCAGATGAAACTGGTGGGAGATGGATCAGTTCCTCAGAACTTACAGAAGTTACAGTCAAAAAACTTACAAATGTCTCATCCTAGCGCCCCTGGGAAAGGAGCTAGAACTTACAGAACTTCAGTTCATCAGAACTTAATTGGTCTTGGCATCCAATACCTGAAAACACATTGAAATTGTGGTGCTTTAATGCATGGCTTTCAGTTTTTCTGTTCTCTATGTTTAGTTTTATAGTAGAAGAGCTTCTTATCTTCATTTCTAATGATTATGAAAAAATAAGGGCATAGTTGGCAAGGATACGGCTTCATGTTTCCTTTTCTACTTGTGAAGTTGTCCAAGAGATGGAGAAATAGTCACAAAAGCAGTCACAATTATCACAGGGATTATTTGGTTATCTAGATTTGTCTGAAAATTACCTAATTGTCTATAATTAACTGAAGTTAATTTTATTCAATAAACTTTACATCACTGTTCAGTTCTTTTAACTTCTGATTTATGAGACTAGCAATAATTTTTGGAATTCTCTATCAATGGATTAACCTTCAGTTTATGCAAGGAGGTTCTGAAAAAAAGCATAAAATCTCAGTGGTCCTAGCACAGCTTCTCAGTATGTATAGTTGGCAATCTGAAGAGCAACATCTTGAAGCCCTGGTTTTGTTTCACAGCAAAAGGAATGAAGACAGAAGAAATATGGCAAATGTGCTGTGATTGAGTCTTTGTTCAAGGTGCACTAAGGTGTTGGGTTTTGTACAGAGACAGGGGAAACCTGCTTTACCACCTAATGGGCTGCTTTTCCTGTTCTATATTCAGAGTTTATAACTGTCTTTCAAAGGCCAAATAATGATTTAAAATAAAAATCTATGCCTAAGTGAAATTCAGCATTAGACATAAAAATTGAATGAAAAATAGTTTATGACTTTTACTAGAATTTGAGAACTATGCTTTTAAATAAACTTTATTTTAACATCATTTCTAGTTAATATTAGAAAAGTTAATGGTTTTGTAAAGGTACCTTTATTTGACATACATAGAAATGGTATTGGATGGGTGTATGGAACGTACCTGGCAATATATAATTAATAATCTTCTAAATGTGTAACATTTAAAGCTCATGATGAAGATAAACTGACCTAAAAAGTAAGTGCAAAAAGGAAAAAGAACAGACAAACCAACCCATCTACTCTTCTGTTTCTGTACAATGTTAGTAATGATCTTTCAACATCTGTTCAGCATTCTGCAGCTAGTGCAGCTGATTGAAAAATTAAATACACATATTCACATTTATTTATTATGATTGTGTAGAGAGGTTGTGTTGTGGTTTTTCCTTTTGAAAGTCATGCCCACATTTGTTGGAAGGAATTTGTATTTCACACCTTCCTTGTGTCAGTGATATGGAGATTATGCATGTATCAGGTAGGATATCCAATGGGATAATGGAATCTACATAATTTCAGAAGAAACAAAATTCTTTTCTATTTCTCTCCATTCATACTACAGGGAAAAATACATAAAAGCTCTTTTCCTCTCTTAGCCAGATATACCACATTGTTTTCTTTCTGTAGCAAAACTGTTTAACAGGTTTTTAAGTTTAGAGAATGAGAAAGTTAACTGTCAGTCTTGCTGATGACATTTTCTAGAAGGAGAAAAAACACAAGACCTTGCTGTCTCCAGCTTTACTCTTCATAGGAACTTGTATGTGTTGGCAGCTTAATGATTTGAGCTGAGTTAGATTTGTATGGTATTTATATAAATCCATTTTATAGTTTTGTTGGGTTTTTTTAAGTTTGGCTACACTCTTGTCATATTAGATAAGCATCTGGTGTGTTAGCTTTATATGTATGTTCGTATGTACAAATATGTTGAGGCAGGGGGGAAGCTAACCAAATAAATGGCTGCATTAGAACATTTTTCTGTTTTACCTGCTGGCAACCAAGGAGGGATTGCTGCCTTTTTTTTATACTTCTTCAATTAGAAAAATGAAAATAATGTAAAAGGAGTGTCACAGTGTCACAAGATGTCTTTTACAACTTCATAGTTGCTCAGGTTCTATTCCTAAATTATTTGTGTTATTTTACAATATCTATCTAAAAATGTGACAATACACTGAGTAATAAAATTAGTGTATAGACTTTTCTGTACATGCTGTACATATTTAAATGACCCTGTGAGTCTCCCAAAACAAACTTTTAACATTCCAAATCTTTTACCATGCATCTGCTACTGGCATGTAGCCACCCACCCACACAGACTTAGCTGAAATAAATGAAATTAATTCTAGCTCATGTAAGTAGAAAGGCCTGTAAAATATAAAGGTAACCTTACCTTGCTGGTAAAGTTACTAAAACATAGGGTTTTCTTAAGTGGAGTTCTGTGGGTTTTTTAATTCTGCAGGATTATGCACAATTTCATACTTTCTTAAATTCTTATATGTTCCTTTTGTTTTCCTTTGCAGATGGGGCTTATACAGATTAATGAGGACTTCATATTTATTGAGCCACTCAATCACACTTTGGCTGTGACAGGTCATGCACACAGGGTGTACAGACGAAAAAGGTCCATAGAAGAGAAAATTACTGAAACGCAAGCTTCTCAGAATCAGTACTGTGGTATTGTTACAGGTAATATACAAATATCACTGAAAAGATCTAATGTAGCCGACATATTTTTAAGATATGTAGATAGTAGTTAAAAACAACAATCAACAAAAGCATATCTGATTATTATTGTAGCAGTAACTTGTGGTGGACTTTGAGGTAGCATGTTGAGGCTGCTGTTTCACTTCTTGGAAGAGGGAACTGTACATGGAAGAGCAGACACTGCTTCCTAATGTCCAATTATAATTGAAAGTAGAAATCTTAGGGTCATTTTTTTTACTTTAGCGTAGTAATTGCAACCTACTTCTTGTCCCTCTGTGTCTTCATAGTTGCTTAATTACTTAGTATGTGCAGGGCTTGTGCTTCATATTCCATTTTAAAACATTAGCACAGTTCATTCCAATTTCAGTTAGTAATAAGTCTTGAACTTCCAGATGAGTCTGCCACAGAATTGAAATTATTTTTATAACACTGTTCTTGTTCTATGATTGACACATAGAAGAAACCTATGAAACAATCTAATGCATCTTCCTCAATGGCAGGTAGAAGTTGTTGAAGTAGGAGTGTTTAAACAATTTTGCACATAATGATAATGATAATGATAATAGTGATTTAATAGTTTTCGGTGGAGATTGGAAAAATTACTTTTGTGACAGATGACATTCTGTTGTTCCTTCTTCAAATGACAGAAGACATCTCAGGCTTTTGACTTCAGCATAAACTCAAGGTGTTTTTAATGTCGTGAGAAATATATATTTCCCAGGAAATAAACCAGAGTGAGTGCATGTTTATAGGCATTTTTTTTTTTTAAATTATTTTTTAATTTTTTTTGTGTCTCAATATTGTATACGTGAGATTTTGATAAAGTGGAAAGAGTTGGCGGAGTTGCGCAGATATGGTTGGGGAGTGGGATTGTGT
>WTSP01012504.1:0-83963 GCA_025331215.1 Actenoides lindsayi | reverse complement strand
AGGAAGACGACGCTGCCCCGCCGATCCCTCTCCCGCTCGCTCCCCCGCCCTCTCACAGAGCGGGGCCCGGGCGGCACCGTTTCCTGCGGGGCGGGGCGGCTCCTCCTCCTCCTCTTCCACCCGGCGCGTGCGCGCGTCCCGCGGTCCCGGAACCGCCTCGCGCACCGGCCGCCGCCACCGCCGCCACTGCGCTAGCGCACGCGCGCCACCGCCTCCAGCGGCGCATGCGCACGCGCCATAAGGCCCCCCATGGTCCGCCGGCGGCAGTGGGAAAAGAGGCGGAGCTTTCTCCGCTTCACGTGACGCGACGGCGCGAGCCAATAGGCGCGCGCCGAGGCCTCCGGCGGGTAAGTTGGTGTCTGGCCCCCACCTAGAGGGGCCTTCCTTTCCCCTCGTCCTCCCTTCCCCTCAGCGCCTGGGAGGCTGCCTTCGGGGTGGGAGAATCTTCGTCCTTGTTTTTCCTTAGGTGGGGGCCGCGTACCCGCAGCTGGGGGGGAAGTGACTTTTCCCTTTCGTTCTCTAGTAGCCGCTACGGGAGGGGTCCTGTGGGACAGGGGTTCTTTGCCCTCTGGTGAGTTGCTTATCCTGAAGGGCACCCTGCGCCTCTCTTATTTCTTCTCAACTGTCTTGTGTAGGGAAGTTCCCCTCAGTCTTGCGACAGAGCGTGGCCTTTCCCGGGTAGGGAGACAGCTTCCTTTTGGGGGTGGCTGGGTACTTCAGCTCCCCTTTTCAGCGAGGGTGGGCTGCCTCTTTCCCCCCCGTGCTGCTCCCAGGCCTGACCGTGGGAGCTGAAGGGGGTATGAGGCTCTCTTTGTCTGCCAGAAGCGTTGTGATGGCAGGCGATGTTTCCTGGAGGTTTTGAGCTTGGGGTGAGGAAGGTGTTGGCAGAAAAAGGCAACGTTGTAAGACTCTTGTTTGTGGGCCAGTGCTGGTCCCAGACCTGTTACTGGTTTGCCAGTACATTCAGTCGTAGCAGGGTGTGATGTTAATGTGCTGAACGTGTTTGGTATCTTGTGAGATTTAATCAGTGGGACAGGCCTCAATTTCCTTATCTTGCAGCCTTCTTTTCCCACACGTGCTTCCTTCATCAGCCTGAAATATGATTGTATTTTAATAGTTGCGTTGTTTACATGCCACCAAATGTGTACTATTTCTTCACATGGAAGGAAGAGGCATTCCCATCGCCTGGATAAGGGGTGATTGGCAGGTATCTTGGAGACGATTAAGGCTGAAAAGGGAAGCAGGACGTCGATCTTGCAGTTAAGGCAATGGTTTGAGCCGTAAGATATCTGACAATGAGACAGACACCCAGTGAAAATCATGTAATGCCCTATCCTCATATAAACCTCAGTGCCTCCAGTTACCATTAACTTAAACTGCATTATAAGCTTCTAAAGATCAAGCCTCTAGTGTGTACTTTTATTCAGACCATTTTATTAGCATCACAGCAGTTTGTTTTTTAAGCATGGTAGTCCATGGTATTTCAGTAATTAATTATTATGCATTGAGATGCACTGGTTATGGGGATCATAGGGCAACCTTGATAGTCTGCTTGAAAGACCGTAACTTTTAAAGAATAGAAAGTTCAGGGCTGAGTCAAGAAAGCAATTTCAGCAGAGAAGTTGTGTAATAATACAGGTTCTTTTAGTAATAAAGATTAGAAAGGTGGTTCAGAAGGAAGTAATATCATAGGAGAAGCCTGGAATTGAGCTTTACATTATGTGTTAACAATGTTTTTTTTAGCTGAAGCATGCTGGGATAGAAGCCTTTTAAGAACATGCTAGGGTTGCGTGTTGAGTAATTAGTGGTGCTAATAGTATTTATAGTGTACAGCTACACACTCTGCTAGGCACAAACAGTTTATGAATCAGACAACGATGTTGTGTCATCGGTTAATTTCTTTAATCCATATAGAATCAACTTGAAGGGTAGTACTACTGAATGAATAGGGAGCCTTTCAAGTACTTTTGTTAACCTGATAGAAATCCTGACTTGTAGTAATCAACATTTGGTGTTCAAAAGTGATCTTGGTCACTGTGGTTTCTTTGTACTGACAGCTTGGCCAGAAAATGTAAAACTGTTGAGGAGGGTGTTAAAGCCGAGGCTGTTTTATGTGTGTGAGGTTAAACCAAGAAACAACTGCAGTCCAAAGGATCTGTTTTCCTTCCTCCTCTATGATTTGTCTGGCTGCACCTATTAATTTAATTTGCTCATTTCATAAAAATAGCTTGTAACAAAGAAAGCAATTGATAAGGTCTCTCTAGTGTTACCAGCAGCAATTTAGCTTCTGAAATCTTAATTTTTAAAATTCAATTTCTTTTGTCTCTCTGTAATACCTTTTTTGGTGCCACTTCAGGTGGGATGGTAACTCTGATTTGTGTTTTAAAATGCAATGATGGCTTTAATAATTTTAATTTTATTTTTTACATTGAATATTTCAACTTTAACTTGCTGCTTCTTGGATAAAAAGTGCATTGGGACTAATTTCCATCTGTTTATTTGAACTGACTAAGCAGTAGAGGACTGGGGAGGAAAAAATGAATCCAAAGCCACAGCAAGAAATCCTTGTGTCTAGGCAGGATTAGCTTTTCTTTAGCCTCAGGGTTAATGTCATAAGGTAGTGGGGGGATGTGTATAGTCAGTTAGTAATAGTAACTGGAAAGAAATGCAAAAATGAAAGAATTTCTTGGGCTATATGTGAACAAATGTAGTTGAGCTTGATTCTGCAGTAAGGCTGGCAGTTATGGGACTGGGATACCAGGGCCCAGTTCTTAGGTCTATTAATAAATGAACTTCTGATTGTAAGTAGTTCACATACAGCATTCATATCATTTTTCTTTTAACACGTGTGTGACAAAACAGGTTTGCTCAGAGCAGAACAGGGACAGCCTACCAATGACTACATGTTAGTAGGTGTTGCTTTAGACTTTTATAGTCTTCCTGTTCCAGAGGGATTTTAATTCATATAATCTTGAAAATATAAAATGAAAGGCTGGCATAAGAAAGGAACAATTAATCTAGTGATTAAGTTTTGCTTTTAACTTAGATTTATTTGTTGTTTTTTACTCTTTAACAAATAATTAAAAATAAAAACATTTTACCTGAAAAGGAAAACTGTGTCTCAGTCTCAATTTTTCCCCTTATTCTTTCACTCAGCAGCTACAGCTTGCCACTCAATCCTAAAAATAAACTCTGTAAGGTGAAGGTTAAGTTCTAGTAGCAAATCCTTCCCAATTTGCATTCACTTCCTGGTGTAGAGGCGGCTGTATGAAGCCTTTTGGTTTTGGTGGTGGTTTTTTTTTCTGGTAGCAGGAGTCTTAGCAGCTGTATGTTTCCAGACAGTAGGGATAAAAAGGTGAAAGTGAGTTATAAGTATACTAAAATTTCTCCTTCAGGAATTTCATGCAATGCATTTTTAAAATTCACTGCTTCCTTAAAATGTCAGAGTAAAGATGTTAAAGAACTATCTTGGTTGTGCATCAAATATACTGGCTTAAAAATAGCTGTAACCCCTCACTGCAGTTTTCTTCATCTTTTTGAGATTTAGAAGTATCCTTTATACTTTCTGCTGCTTAATATCACCATCCTTTCCCTTTGACTTTATTGCTTACACTTGCTACTGTTCCTAACTTCTTAGTTTAGTTCTGTATTTGTTTTATTTAAACTACTCTGAGTTTCTCTTCATAGAAAATAAACGCTTGAGATATTTAATTTTAAATGTGCTCTTCACAGTATATATTGCCCTTTCACTGCAGTCCTACGTTCTGTCTTGAGTTCTTTCAAAATATTTAAAGGTATATTTTTATATTGTCTTGACTTTCTGTCCCCCCCCACTTTAACTGATCTTGTTTTTGATGTTGGAGTTCATGGAAGTGCTGTAAGGTCACAGGTAGCTTGCTCATGGTTAAATCTGAGGCCTAATTATTTTTTCATCTTTGTTAATCAGTCTATCACCTTTGGCACTCGACACTGTCCCCTCTGTTTTCTTTTCTTGATGTATATGGTGTTTCATTGCTCTTTTCCAACTATATGGTGGTGTTTTTCCACAGACTGTCATTTCTACTCTTTTCTGTTCACTCAGTTTGTGTTTTTCACTGTACTGGACTCATTTCGGTTCTATGCGCCACCAGTAACTTCTAGATCCTTCTAGTTAACCCATTACCTTCATTTTAACCTCTTCCTTTTTGCGTTCTTGTTTTTTGCCAAGACCTTGTGTGTCCAGATTCTGTTTGTGAAGTTATTTCCAAAAGCTGCCTTGCTTCCCTCTGAATCTGACTCCTTTTTCATCGGAGTTCCGGGATTTTATGGAATTAATTTTCTGCTACTTTGCCTTGTACCACTGTAGCTTTACTGACTTTTCTCAGGCTTTCAGACATTTGTAGTGACTCTCTCCTACCTGCCCTTCTTCTCCCTTCTCCCGTGTGTCATCGCTCATTTTTCCTTTCCTATAGTTCTGAATGTGCTGCCTACTCAGAGAAGCACCGAAGTTCAGTGGGTTTTAAATAACTTGGTGTTTTTCACTTTTAGTCTTGTTTATTGGCCTTAGAGATACTCCTTTTCTTGCCTTTATAACGTTTCAATCTTCCTCATGTACATGCCAAATTTTTAACTTTTTGTCTTTTTTCTGTGACCCCTCTGCACTTGCTGTGCTGTGTCTGAATCCTGCATCCGTGTGCTCTAATTAATGGTGGTGAGTGCAGAGGAGCGAGTAGTACCATTAGCTAATAACTCAGGTTTATGACAAGGTGGGGAAAAAAAAATGCAGAGAGGTCTTTAAAAAAAAAATAAATTAAACAATCTTATTTCTTTGTGATGTAAGAGAATGGCCTAAAAGGCCATAGATTTTCCTCAAAGGAGCATCAGGCCATGTTACCCATTTATTGGAAGCTTTGAGAGGGGAGCCCTTATTGTATTTAGCACTCTTAAAGCACTTCTATTAAATGTGCAGTTGATAGATCTGTAGCTTAGAGATTTGTATCTGTTCTGCATTTGAAATTTAAAGCTGTCTTCATAAAGGAAGAAAAAGAGACTCAGTTTTGTACTCGGTGCTTTAGGAGTCTTTCTGATACCCGTAACAGGAATAGTTCAATATTATGTAATACAACATATAATACAAACAGGAGAAAAAATTCTACTACTCAAGGTTAGATGCTCAAGAGCTTCCCCCGTATCTCACTAGCCAGAACCAATGCTCAGGCTCCTCTCAATAACCTGGGAACTATACATTACACGATGACTTTTTTTGTAACACATTATTGTAGGACCAGCTAATCTAGAATTGCCATAGAAACGTATGGCATTTGGAAGCTTCAACGTATAAGGGTGCTTGATGTTTGCAGTAAAAAAAAAAAAAAAAATCAAGTGTTAAAATGTTTAGGAATAGGTTTGATCTAACTTTAGCTTCAGAAAAATCTGTGTGTTCAGTCTGAGTTAGCCTAGCTTTTTCAATAGTCACTGGGGAAAGGTACCTTCAGAGGGCAATTTACTCTCTTCTATTTTAGATATTTGGCTTTATCCCACAGTATTGAATTGTGTTAGGTGAGTTGTTCTGGAAATGTGTGATGGGGGTGGCTCTCCCCACCTATGGAGATACCACACCCAGCAGAACTCATGGAGTGTAGTTCTCTTGATACCAGGCAACATCTCTGGGAATGATCGCAGAATAAATATGAAAGTTGCCAAATTACCTGAATGTTTCCAAGTAAACCCGTGATGTTTTATTGAAAGGGCTTTATGGGAAGTAAAATGTCAGAAGAAAAAGCAATAATATAAATATAGAAACCTGAAATAAGAATCAGATATTTCAACAAATGGTACAAGAATATTTCTTGGAAACATACCAGGTCACAGGCGTTCAAACTTCAATGTGTGAACTTCATTGATGCTATTGCAAAACAAGAAATGTTTTTTCTTACTCTTTACAGTTAGTCTACAAGAAGACTACTTTCAAGACTGATCTTCAGAAACATATATAACTGAAGGGGTAAGTTGTGCTTTTATACATACTTGAGGGTGAAGCAAACCTCAGACTTAATGGAAAGTGTCACCAGTTTGGAAATTACATAGCTGATTCTCTTTACTGATTGACAAAGTCAGTTAAAAACTTTGGGTCCTCTTTCATGATAAAATTGTTCAAGAAGGCTGGATGCTTTTTTTGTTGTATTGAACTGAAGAATTTCTTTTAATATTATCTGAAAATTCTTACAAAATACTGAGCTGCATTGGTGGATAGCTGCCTTTTTTTTTAAATACAGTAGTTAGTCCAATAAAGCTTCTTTCCACTTGTGTCTTAATAACAATCTTGCAGAACCACACAAGTCTTATCCAAAGTATTGATTTTTTTAAGTAACAGACAAGTAAAATACTACTCCTCTTAGCTACGATGCTGTATTCTTTCTAACAATTTTAATCTTTTGAGATTATATTTCATTTGAAGCAAGATCTGTTTGATCAAAACTCTACGTGAACACAAGGCAAAGTATTTAAAACTTGCAGAGCCTCCTCCATCTGATGGATATTAGATGCTTTAGTTAAGTCACATGAAAGCATGTATTACAAATGCTTCACCATGTTTGTCTTTACTCCAGATGGTAATTAGACCTTTTCCTCTTACATAGCAGTCACAAGCTGATTTGTGCTTTTGGCTTTCAAATTTTCATGAGTTCACATAGCAGCTAGGATTAGAAATTTATTAAGGGATAAAGATAGCTTTGCATCTCAGTATTGCTTTCAGTCAATACTGGCACAAAAAAGGTTTGAACAAAAAAACCACATGTATTGCTGCTTTGCTTTCTGCAAATCCTGAACTTCTTCCTGTGTTTCCCAGGAACCTTTTTTCCAGAGGGGACATTGTGTTCTCTTGTGATCCTGATCAGCTCTGGAATCTTGGGATTGAATAACTTGTTCTGTAATGTGAAAATGAGTTATTTTAAAGTCTGTTTTACATTATGGCTGGTCAGCCAACCAGCAAATCCAGTCCTGGTTACGTGGTAAGCATAAGCAGGAAATTTATTATGCCTTCTACAACTATTAATAAGAATATATCATACTGAAAAGTAAGGAGCATTTCACATGCAAAAGGACAATCCAACAAAAAGATAGCACTGAGAACTACCAATCATTTGGTAATATCCTGAAGAGATTTGTTGCAGTGGGGTAATACTGGAGACGTATCTACTAGCAAAAAGGGGAAAAACATTGAGAATGTGAGATACCAACTGCTTATTAATGCAAAGCTAGAATTTAAAAGATAAAGCGATTTTACTGAGAAAACATCATTTTTCATTCAAAAATGTTATTTATGTTACAACCATTTTTACAATAGATTATGTGTAATGTTCTTAATGTTCTTTTTTTTGCCTACACTTTTTGGTAAGCTGTTTTGTAATTCTTATGCTTGAGGAAAAAAAAATAGATTACTCTGTTTTAAAGGAGAATTTGTTTTTATGTAGGATTGCTTCTTGCTACAGCAGCAATGTGTGGAGCTGTAATGATTGTGTCAATTGTTAAGGCGAACAGCAGCTATTGTTTTCTCAACAATAGTATATACAAACTTGGGGCTGTAGGACCTGCTTATGAGAAAACAGAAGATTGTGACATGATGCACTTTGTGTCTTGAGTGCCCTGGAATTTTTTCTTTTATGACAGAAGGGACTTTTTATCTAATATCTAATCCACAAACTTGTATTTTATGGTTCACCACGTGATATTTATGGATGAAGAAGAAGAAAAAAAAAAAGCTCATTACATTAAATGGACTGAATTTTCTGTAGCAGAAAATAAAATTACCTATAGGGGAAAAAAGATTGCTATGGCTTCTGGCTGAGCTATCATATATTGTTCTGGATGCAGTATGCAGGAGTGACTTCCTGTTAGAAGGGTGAGCTACAGAGTGGCGTCTGTTCAAATGCAATTAAGGAGACACTCAAATCTGTTTATAAAAGGCTGTTAATTTTTTTATATGCCAAGAAGTCGGAAATAGTAGTGATTTTATCATGTTAGCTGTGACAGTGATTTACATAGGCAATGGAGAAGTTGCAGGCATGGTGATTGATGAGGTATTTTCTTCCAAGAATCTTAATAGTGTTGTGTCCCTTTAGTGCCTTCCTGTTGGATTTGGGAAAAGCTTTTAAAGGTGGGCAAAAATCATTGCTGTCAGAGAAGTCTAGTCTTCTTTGCTCTGTAGGGGGGAAAGCTATTAAGAAGATAGTCATGTTGCAGGATAGATATTCCTGAACAGTTCTTGTTTGGTTTGTATCAGTCCTGTATCAGCTCTCAGTGGTGAGATTTGGACAGACTGCGGAGGGAGCACCTGTAAGATGTTCATGGTTTCAGAACATCCTCCGAGAATTACAGAAATTGCTAACCCAAAAGTTAATAGAGGACAAAATCTCTAGGTTTTTAACAGGATTTTTAAGAGAGTTCAGCAGCTGAAGATAAGAAATGATGAGCCAGCTTTACTTAGCTGAGAAGAAACTACTCTTCAGAGCTTTCAAAGTTCCTGGAATGCAGTGTAAGAGATTGTGCAGAGCAGTATGTCTTAAGAAATCAAATATCCACACACTTCTGGCATTTCTAAAACTTTTTGGCTTTGTAGGCCAGAGCAACCTGGGTGTGACGAAGAAATCCTGTGCTTGATTTTGGGTATAAAAGTGATAGCCTCAGAAAGGAAGCACACTTAGAAAAATTCAGAGAATAGCAGGCCAAATTGTACCATTTTTTGATACAAAAACCCACAGCCTTTTGATACTTTTGCTACATGTTGGCTGTGAGGATCTCTGTGAGGAGCATTAGGAAAGCATACCACAAGTTTTATTCTTGCATAGTGTGATAGTTCAGACTTTCCCTCAGTAGAAGAGAGAATAGTGTCGTTATATATATATATATATATATATATATAGTCTTAATGCTGTTTGGGAGGGTTTGTTTTGTTTTTTTCATGCTGCCTTTAATTTTGCTCAGGCTTGTCTTTTGCAATGTCTAAACTTTTTTCCTACAAAAAGCACATTGAGACGGGAAGCATTATGAGTTTTATTTGGGGGGGAAAAAGAACAATTTCATGGAATAACATTAAAAAAAACCCACCAAGCAAACAGAGAACAAATGCAGCTGGTCTAGAAACAGAGATCAGTGTCAAGGTAAGTGTATTAATCTTTCAAAGAAGAGTAACAATGACGTCTCAATTTTCCAAAAAACCCTTGAAATGAGTAATCTCTGTCTCTAATTATGCCCGCAATATATATATGATGGTCCTAGTTGGATATGAGACTTCAAAATTATTCTGATTTAAATTACTTTGTATATACCAACAGTGCTATTTAGATACCATGTTTCAAGCACAGACTTAGTGTTCTGATATAGTTAGAAGGTTCACTTGTGTAGCAGAGAAAAACTTGAACTGATTGCAGAACGTGAAGCAAGTCTGTCATAATGTGATATTTTGGTATGTGCTGGGAATGTGTTTTATCACAACTGTGCATGTAAACCAAATGGTATTTTGAAGTCTCTGGTTGTAATGGAGTGCTCTGTTGTGATATGAATGTTTGTATAAATTCTGATCTTATTTCAGAAACTGTTCTAATTTACACCAGATGCATAAACTGATTTAAGAGGAAGAGAGGGAAACAGGCAGGAAAACTTGTCTCTAGAAGCTGAGTCAACCTTGTCCTGAAATTCACAGGCCCAATAGTTTCAGAAAGCTGTTAATTAATGCTTGCCACTTCTATCCAAAATTATGAAAAAAAAATAAATTGAAAATGTTAATTGAAGAAGTGGCACTAAATCTATTTTACACTGCTATACCAAAGTAGGAAAGCTAACTGTGCTGCTCTAAGCTAGGGTGAATTATGTTTTATTCTCTGTTAGTTAATTGAATGAGTTGATACTTTATGTTGGATCAGTACATTACATATACATTTCAAAAAGATTTCCTTTGCCAAGACCACATTTGGAATCCTCTTGTTATCAGAGCTTCCATAATGCTGTTTTTCTAAGCTGTAAACTTATTGATAAGAATTAATTTAGTTTGGGTTTTGTTTGGGTTTATTTCACACTGATATCTCAGAACCTTCTCTCCCAGTAAAAGAGCATCTTTCCAGCAGCTTAGCTCTTTCTGGAAGCTCTGTGGCTGATTAAGAGCTTTCAGAGAAAATTAATCATCTTTATAGACTTCCTCCTGCCCACACTCGAGACAGGTTAGAGAATTAGCTGAAGAAGGTGCTTCAGTGTGATTATCCAATAGCTTTAAAATACAAATGGCAAGCAAAGCTTTCTGACTATCAGTAGTGACTATTACTACCTTTTTTTATGGTAAGCTTACAGCTGTACATGACAAATAAACATACAGAGCTAGTTTACTGGTTTGTTGAGTGGTTTGCTGATTTCTTGATACATAGGAAAATATCTTGTGACTAATGCATGCTATGAGGATCAGAAGGAGCTACTTCTACTGTTTGTTTTATTGCACACTTCCTTGTTAGTTTTCCAGAATCATGCTTCTGGAAAATTGGGTACCAAAACCTTGTTATGATGTTTAACTTGCATATAAAACAAGTTGCAATGCCAAAGGCTGCAGTCTAGAACTGCAAGCTTTGTCCCCTTTCCTTCCAAGACTGTTGATGTTGGAGGAGCCAGTCTGTCTGGTCTCCTGAAGCCACATGGGCCTGTCTAGAAGGAATTCTAGGCAGTGCTGTGGAAAGGGAAAAACAGAGAGGTGAGGGCATTGTAGGTTATGACCTGGAAACATTAACTCCCCTGGAAGACTATTACACAGTAGTGATGTCATTTTATTGATAAAATGAGGCTCTTTTTTGCCCCTGTCTGTATCCTTATTATTATAGGCATTGTGGGGAATACCTTTGTGTTGTTTTAAGACTTCCCACTGGCTAAAGTGGTGGGGTCGTTTGCCTTGCACCATCTTCTCTTGTCAGGGAAGTTTATTGTAATGTAATTAAGACACATGTTGTTTAAAATTTCAAGCAGTATTTGCAAGAAAAGAATCCATAACTTTTTATTTTTGGTAAATGTGTTATCTCAGGAGGTTATACAGATGTTAACACTTGTAACTTCTGTAAGTTCAGAGGAGTTCCAGCTCTCTTAATTTTCTTTCAAACCTTTTTTTTTTTTTTTCAAATTGGAGTTGTGCTTGCTTTGTATAGGACATGCTGACGTTTGTTGCACCATGTAGCAGCAATGGGACTTCACGTGAGCAGCAGCAGAAGGTAGTTGATTAGGAAAGACTGGAAGTGCTTACCCTACTTTGATTTTTAATAGAAATACCAGGTACAAAGTGGATCCAAACTGACCTTATCTTACTGTTTGATTCTAACAGTTGAAAGGTTGCTGTCAATACATATTTTTTTAGGAGCCTTTTTTTTTGTGGTTCAGTGATGTGTTTTGGTCTTTATCTTGTTGCTAGTATTGAAAGCTTTCTTTTAATTATGTATTTTAAAAAAAATTTACAGGTGAATTTCATTTTTAGTATCTTTACTCCATATTATCTGTAGCCAAAAGCTTTACTTTACAGCTCACTAAGATCTAATTGTATAAGATACTGGATTTGTTTGTTTTTTCATTCAAAATATTGTATGTGGCCTTGGATAATTAAAAACAGTTCTTGAAACTTTAACTGTATTGTTCTGGAATTGCCTCTGCTGCTGATGAAGAATTGAATAATACTAATTGTCACATAGAGTCTTGCCTCAAACATAGATGAATTCAATTCAGATGACAGAGGTTATTACAGAACCCATCTGTTGACTCTGCTCCCCTTTCTACAGATTTCTTTCTCAGTGGCAGGGATTGCAAACCCATGAAGGAATTCTTTAATGGCCACAGTAAACCAATGGTGATTTTTACGTTGTTCCAATGCACAAAGTTGGCAACTCTGACATCTTAGGAGCTGCTTCCTGTGTAAATCATCAGCGCTCATATAGTGGAGAAGTCTTTGGAGAAGAGTGCATGTCTGGTAGGATGTTTAAGCTGCCTATACTGGTGGGTAAATACTCTCTGCTTCTGATTCACAGCTAACTCGAGAGAGAATCTTTGCAGTGGTTGGCCAGCAGTTACAGAGGAGTTGCAAGCATCTGCTGGCAAGATACCTTTTCTGTGACTCCAAACAATTGATCTCAACTAAGACTATTTTTTCCAAGAGCTTTAGTTGTTAGTCACATCTGGAGAAAAGACAATGAGAAACATTAAAACAGCTACTCTTCCTTGGGATTTCCATTTCACTGGGATTGGAATAACACCAATTCTTAATCACTTAATTTTTAAAAAAGGATCTTGGTGAACACAGGTATAGGAGCAAATTTATTGGTCAGGGCTGATTCGGTTAAAGAAATTACTTGGGTGTTAAATGGGGAACTGTTCTAATGAGGCTGCTTGGGAGGGAAGAAAGAAAAATGGGCTTGGTTTTAGGTGGTGGTGGTGGGAATGCTGCCAATTTCCCTTGATTTTCCTTCTTTTCCTTTTAGGATAATACCTTACTGAGTTCAGAAGGTAACTGTGAGGATTATGGACTTGGTTTAATTCTCACGACAGTCAGGAAAGCTAACACAGCAGTAGGTGAAAGAAGCAGCCTTGCTTTAATAGGTTAATAATATCTAGAATAATCTCAAATTGAGGTTTTTTGTATATTTGTATTTAGATAACTACTGAGTAAACTGAAGATTTTTGCCCTTGAAACAGAATCATTTTCCCCAGAAGTGGTCCAAAGAGAACTTAATTCTACTTTTGGTGTTGAATATGCCTTTATAGCTTTCCTTTGGAACTATTTTATAGAGAGGTAAAAATAGAATTCAGATACCTTATACCTATTAAAGTTGTGGACCAGATGCTTCTCTTGCTTTTTTTTCTCCAGTAGCAGGATTGAATTCCTTGGACTACAGCAACTGTAAAGTCATGACGCTGCACTTCAAACAACATGCAGAAAGGGATGACCTTTTGCTAGGACTCTGTATTGTTTGTATTGCGAAGCATTATCATCATCTTTCAGCAAAAGCCAGTCTAATCTTAAACATTTGTACATATAGCATCTATTCAGAATTGTCTATTGTTGGCTCTCTATTCTCACTGTGGAGATGCACAATGTTAGAATCAATGCCTGCTGTTTGCCCCTTGGATCTTCATGGTACGGGGTAGCTGTTATCTTTCTTGCTGATAGCATATCGCCAATGGTACCAGTTAAGTGCTGAAAAACACTTCCAGCATAATGGAAAGTTCTACTTTTTCCAGGATGACTCATTAATTAATTAACCCCTGGGATCTTCTGCCTGGCTTGAAGAGGCTTCCTGTGCCAACCTAACAGAAAGTTACGGGAAGATAGTACAATATAGCAAAAGAGAAATCAATTGGAAGGGGTTAATCTGCTTTGTAGGAATTATGTGTTCTAATACTATCAGTCTGCCTGAAACAAGCTTGGAAACTAACTGAAAAATAGATACTTTGGAAAGGGTTTCTCCTCTGGCTTAACTTGCTATAGGAGCAAACAGTTAACTGCTGCTAACACTATGAGAAAAATGGACTTGTGATAGGAGTGTGTGGAGGCAAGCAGTACAGGAGGCAGTAAATGTCTCTTCCTCCCAGCAGCCCACAAGCTTTTGGCTTTAAATAGGTCACTGTTCAAATGTAGCTAACGAGTGCCCGCTTGGGTGGGAAGAAAGAAAATGGGCTTGGTTTTGGGTGGTGTTATGGGTTGGGTGGGCTGTTGGGACCACAAAGAGGCAAGAGGAGACTACCCTGCAGAATGTTCTCTGTGTGACTCACATGGCTGAATGTGAGTGGCTGGAGTATGGTTTTACTGTCACAGCCTGCTGTGGATGGAGTGTCTGTAACTCATGGCTTCAGAAAGTTTTGCTGGGGACTTCAAGAAATTTTGTGATGCCTTCATAGTGCAGGGAGTGTGATTTACTGCTTATCAAGGAATCTTTGCCAGATCTGCAAGATTAAATCTGGTGCATCTGTAGCATCTGGCTTGAACTGACCAGAGTGGTTCTGTACATGAAGATAGATGTTACGGGTGTAAATTTCTCAAGAGAAGAGTTTTAAGAGGGCCTGGGAGCTAGGAGAAAGCTCTGGAATTTGAGGTTTAACTCCCAGTAGTTTCTGAGATTAAGAGCTTTTGCTGAAGAAATACTTCTTCCTTCAGCACAGGGAAGCAGTAAATGATATGGGGAGATGCTTCATTTAAGCTAGAAGTGTTGTTTGGACTTCTGGCTGTTGATCTGTTAACATATTGGCGTTTCAGACTTGATGGCTGTTTACTGAAATAGTAAAATGCACATATTTTTAATCTCCAGGGGTGCTGCTTCATGGATTTCCCTTCAGATGTACACATGTGCAGGGCTGACTTGTGCTCCTTACCTCAATGAGTGGCTGTTTGTGCAAAATACAGATGTTGGCTTGTTACCTAATTTTTTCTTTGTCTTGTTGCCTTGCTGTGAGGTCTGTCTAGGAGAGAAAACAGGTGCTGAGCTATGACAGGCTTTGTAACCATGCAGAGTAAATTGAGGGACCTGGCACAGAAAGGAGCATTACTTTGTATAAGAGATGATCCTGGAGGAGAAGGCTGTGGTTGCATCCACGTTTCTTCGCACGGGAGAAGTGCCACTACAAGCCAATAGCTGAGGCACTGTAGCACAATTCAGAACAAAATAATGTACTGCGAGTTCCTGTTTGCGAGTGGGAGGCAGGGTGACACTGATCAGAAGTGCTTATCTATTACAAGTCATTATGAGTTATCTAGTCAATCAAGGTTATGTTTACCGACTGATGTGCAAACTCTTCTCATTTGCCCCGACCTTTTGTTGGGCTAAGTTGTTTGGGTTTTTTTTCTTCTTTTTTTTTCCTACTTTTTTTTTTTTGGGTAGAGTTAATAAAAGCACATTAGCACAGGGACAACATAAGCAACTTTGTATTGGAGAGCACACTAAGTAAAATACAGGTTCAAACCATGTGTTTGCTTGGGAAAGTTTATGATCTAAATTTGATATAGACTATAGCAAGCAACCAGAGAACTGCCATATGGAGGATTAGCAGTTTGCATTAAGATCATACAGTTAACAGCTTACTTTATAAATTTCTACTGAGCAGTGTCTGCAATTTAGCAGCGGAGAAAGTGTGCTTTGTGGGGAGACTTGAGTGAGAAAAGGATGGCAAGATCTTTTTTGAGTAGATACTGCATATGCAAAAGGAATAGGTTGGGAAAAGCTGCCTGTAGCAGGGAGAGACATCAATCCAGGTGTAAACGAAACTATTTAGTTTGTTCCTCCAAGGTGAGGTGACTGGTGGAACTGACTAAATCAAATACTTTCAACATCTTAGGAAACAAATGACCAGTCTAAGAAAGCTCAAACTATTGCTAAGCTTTTGTTGTTTTGTTTTTTTAATTAAAATTTGGAAATTACTATAATTGTCATATGCGGTTATTTCCATAGTGTAGAGAAGATGTCAGCAACACTCCAGCATGTTGTGCTACACTCTGTTTTTCTGCTCCAAATGGAAGTTTAAGTGTAGAAACAGAAATCATGCATAATCCAAGCTGTGTTGTTTTTCAGAGAAGGAAGATACTATCATAATATTCATGACATGTTTCTACATCAGTAGCTAGAAGTGCCTTCTGCAGACTACAGAGATTTCTGGCAACCTGTAGCAAGATGCTGCTCCCTCTCAGGAGAGTGTAGGTGCTAAATTTTAGCCCTGTTACACACTACTCAAAATCAGTCCACTTGCCACCTTTGCACTACCGCTGTTAGTGGCTGACACTCAGGAGTGAACTGGAAAACTTCGTGGGAACAATTTAGCTGTTTATACAGGAGAAGCTAATACATCATACATACATTTAACTACCAAATATCTACAAAGATCCTTCCTGAACTGAGTACTGGATTTTTTTTGACATCAGCTCTGTAATATGCAAAGAATTGGCTCTGGTAATGGCAGTAGATAGCAGGGCATTAAACAGGGAAACCTGAAGAGATAATAGGGGAAAGTAACAATTGCCAAGTTGTTGGAGACTGCGTGCCCAAGATAAAGAAGGGCTGCCTGCTTTTGTTTTATATAAAATGAGCCTCACACACAATGAATGAGGAGAGTGTCTCACAGAAGGGAAAGAGAATGATAGGGGAAAAGAATAATCAAGTGCACAGAAAGCAACCAATTAGTATCCCACAATCCTACTATTTTAAAGCAGAGTTGTATTTGGTTTTCTGCTTATGGGTCTGCTTATGGGAAATCCCTGAAATTCTATTTCATTTGAAGGAGCTGGGGAAAATGCTGGTGTTGTCAAATCTCAGTCCTTCAAGTAAATTGTCAGTATTGATACACTTTGAATGTTTCATCTGGTGACACAAAGATAATATTGTATTAGATAAGTTTCTTTGTCTCTTCATCAGCTTTGCTGTGTTATTTTGTGTTAAGCTGCAAAGCTGTGTTTTCATTCAGTTGGAATACATGTGAGCAGCTCTCTACTCGTGCAGAAAATAATTACAAGCTCTTCTGTGTTCACAGGTTTTGAATGCAGTCTGAGTCCAAGAAATATGAAGAAGAGACACCTTCTCTGCACTGGGGCATGGATCCTGTATTTTCTGCATTTGCAAGACTCTATATTAAAGATATAAAAGAAATGAGAGAATCTAAGCAAGTGCCAGGTATGTACTTATATGTTCTGATTGCAATGCACACAATTAGCTTTGATTTATGTTGTGCACTTTGAGAGATGGCAGAATGCTTCATGAACATCAGTAATTTTTCATGCCCCTAAGGTAAATGATATCAGTACCTTGAACAGTTACAGGAACAACAGGTTGTATGTGAAATATATGTGAAAAATAAAATGTGTTCATTCTAATGGCTTTTCTTCCTCTCATACATATGTATAGATAGAGAGATACAGAACATCTTTTACGTTAATGTTGTGTTTCCTCTGTGTGGTAGTGCTTCTTATATTCTGATAAAGTTTAAAACTGCTGGTCTTTTCTGGCTATATGTGTTATAACTTTCCACTGTCTCTACAACATTTGAGAAGGATTTTGTGCCTCTTTGTTGCAAAACTTTGACAGTTGATGACATTGCTGGGTGTACGTGTTTTTCATTTCCCTCCAGATAATAATATATTATAAAACAGATATTTTGGAGTTCTGCTTAATTTCTAGATCATAGATATGACATTCTTCATACATTTGAACAACCTTGTTGTAAATTCTGGCATCTGTGCTGAAGGTTCTATCACACCTTGTATTTCCTAACCATTGTTGGAAGTTGTATGCTTTGCAGTCTATTTCCTGCTGGTCTTCAGCCAATATCACCCACGTGTACATTGTCTAAAGCAACATGGGTCTGCTGTTAAATATGTGTTTTCACTACAAAGACTTTAATTAGACGGCAGCATGTTTTCTGCTGTAGAAGAGTTCATTACTCCAAAGTGAAGTTTGATAAGGTGCAAGATTATCAGGGAGGAACTCGAGGGACTTAAAATTAATGAGAAAAAGCAGTAAACACTAAGAAAAGTATGTGGTTTTGTTTGGATGTTGGTATTTTGTTTGGGTTTTTCCTTTTTTTCTGTTTTTCCTTCCCTCCCCACCCCCCTCCACAGAGACAATGTACATCTGTTTGGCTCTTTGAATATGCTCTGCCTTGTAGGTTTTGTTATTTTTATTTATTTTTCTTTAACAGCAGGGATAAAAGCAGTGCTAGTCTTGCAGAAATGAAGGACTGGTGTGTGCCTTCCTCTTTTCGCCACCATTTTTATGTACATAGGGACTTCACAAACTGCAAAGCCTGGTGTATATACTTTTTTGTTATTTAATGTGATGGGAGACTTTTGTCTTCAATCCGTTGCAAGAATTAGACTACAGTCTGTTGCTGATGTTTGTACTAGAGTGAGTAGTACTTAGAGGCCTTTTTAGTGTGCGGTCTTATAGTAGAACTGGTGTAGCAAATGCATCTGGTAAATACTGTTCCTGCTTCAATGAGAGCCATTTTAATTATTTTGAACTGCTTTGTTTTTTTTTAATGTCAGCAGTACATACACATGCAGAAATGCATTCAGAAGAACTAGATTTATAAACATCAACAAACAGTTCACAAGAGCAGGAACAGTCCTAGAAAGTACAATCCTGCTCTCGCTTTCTTGTCTCTGAATTACCTGAATTTCCCTTCTCATTTCCTTTCCTGTTTTTGTTATTGAGTGAGTTATCTTTTGCTTCAGGCAGTCTTTCAGTTTTTGTTATTACTTTTTTCCTTTTTTTCTTTTTCTTTTTTTTTTTTTAAAGATGTTCCTAAGGAAGTGGTATCTGTCATGTCAAGATATCAGCCTTTAAACTTGGTGCATGCAAGCTTTCTCCACTTCCTGTGCATCTGGCATTTTGCGCAACAAAGCTCGCTTGCAGTCCTGTGTCACTTTCCAAACCAAACTTTAAAGAATAAAGTGAAATTTCATGGAACAAACATCCTGAGTTTTGTTCGTTCTCCTGGTGCTGTGTGTATACCAAACCAGACATCTTTTGGTGTATCTTATTGGCAACAAATGACAGCACAACAAAAACACTAAAGTCTTTTGGGGAAGGAAAGAAGTAGATGTTTGCTGTCAATACTTCCTGCCTTTAATGGGTTTGTTAAAGACCAGCTGAAGCTAAGTATATGATTTGCTATAAATCAATCATTAAGTAATGGTAATTAAGAATGAGTGATTGCAAAACAAATAGTTGTAACGAGGAGGAATGAAAAGAAACACAGAATGAATGTCAGGGAAAAACATTCTTAGAATGACACCTGGGAGCAGCCTTCCCAGGAAAAAGAAGGGCTGTCCTTCACTGGGATTGTTTATATCCTGATTGTACAGGTTGCCAGGAATTTGCTGTACGAAACAGTCTTGCATTGGCCCTGAGGAAATGGACTGAATGACCTAATAAGTTTTTTCTTTCCATTTTTAAGCATTATGATTTGATGCCACAATGACTAATCCCTTTTAAAAAAAATTAAATTCACAGAGGAAAGCAGTAAACCTGGCCAATTACTCTCTTGGTGACAAGAAGGCTGGAAAACCTCCCAGATAAAAACAGCAATTGTGTTGTCTTAGAGGCCTTGAAAGGAGAGTGGGTGTCAAACTCGGTTGTAACACATAATCACATCATGGAAATGAGCTTTTCTCAGAGTTACCATGCACCACTGCATCGTGACAGCTTATCAACAAGGGAGGGAAGTTACAAATGGCATAAAAGGCAGTAATAATAATTAAAGCAATGGCAAACAGCTCAGTGCTCAGTAATGCTGGCAAAGACATAACCAGAACTTGCCCTTGGAGAGCTCTCTATCTACAGCCCCTATACTGCTGCTGTGGCTTCCTGTTGCGGTAACAGCCTCTTAGTGTATGTGACATTTAATGGATTACAAGGAGCTTGACTGAACGTGCTTGCACATAGCTTCAAATGTTTAGTATAGTTTTATTGCTGCCAATATGAACATAATTTGAACAAACAAGCTGGTGGGAGAAACAATGCACACCATGAAGTCATCAATTTCAAAAACTTTTAATAGTGTAAATATCATCTCATCTTTCAAATGAACTCGGGTAGTTTCTAAGACTGTAAGGGTGGAGTTCTGTGTGACTTTATGGGCATGGAGAGAACCAGTTTTATCTGGTCTCTGTCATTTGCCAAAAGCCAGCTTGCTAACTGGGAAATGAACATAACGTTGCTTGTTGGCACAGTCACGAACTTGCAGTGTCTGCTCCAGACTTACCCTGAAGCTGACCCAGACCTTCTTTTATAGAGATTTTGTAAAGTTTGATGAATAATTCCATGCACTGGGAGAACTCCACTGAGGGTTTCTATTACAGTGTGTATTGATGTCCTGGTAAATGGAATGAGAGAAAAGTAGACAGACTTGCTAAACATTCTCTACTCCAGCCCTGACCAGTGACTGCACATTTAATATAGTATAGCCAGCTCTAAGATGACAGTGATAAATGTGTCCTCAAATCATTGCAGTGGATTTTCATGAGAAGTACTTCTATTTATGAGCTGCTTGACTGATCACCTGTGACTTCTTCTGAAATTTTAGGGGTTTTGTCTGTATTATGTAACAAAAGTTAATTCCAGGCTCCTCTAAGGCTGCTAGCTATGTAGGACAAGTTATTTTTGGATTTCAGTTTTGATTTTTTTTTTTTATATACAGAACATTTTCCCTTGCTGAAATGTTTCTCTTTCCCTTTGTAAGAGTAAGACTTGCCACAGTGTATGGAGCCAAATGTTCCTGTCCAAGTCCCTTGATTTATCTAGCTTTCAGAAGACAGTTATTGAACATCCCAGATGGCATATTTGAGAAAAGGAGCAGTATTTGAAAACTGTAGAAAACACATTGATTGAAAATTAGCCAGCCCAGGATATATCTGGAGCTTATTGCCCTGTATTATCCTCCTGCAGTGAACTGTGAAGCTTCAGTGTATGATGATTACCTCGATGTTTGTTATCACTTTCAAGAGTGACAAATGTTTACAGCACATGGCAACCTCAGTGGCATCTAAGTCCACTGGGCTGAATCCTCACTGTTTCCTGGACGTGCTTTTGTGTTATTCAAGTTATCTTTATAGATGCACAAAAATAGCTTTGAAGAGATGTTTTTAGAATGGATTATTTCAGAAACTGAAGTTTAGGATGCTGTCCATGATGACTGCATAGTGTACTCTGCAATCTAAGAGGGTTGTTTCTCTCCCCCCTCCCCCCATGGCTCCTGTTCCTTTAGAAATGAAAGACAGAATTATGTTAGTTTTTCTTTTGGAGGCTCTGCCTTAATCAGGAACAGCTGCATTGTCAGAAGCTCAAAGTGCTTCCATTGTGTTCTATTATTTATTCTGAAGCCTGATGAAGATGTAAGAAAAAACAAAAACAACGAACAAACAAAAAAACCCAAGCCAAAATGAAACAACAAAATGAAAACCCTAAAAAAAATCCCTGAAACCACAACAAACTTCATGCCTGCAGCATGCAAACTGTTTTTTTCAGTTCCATATGTGCAAGAAAACAGAAGAAAACTTTATTAACAGGAGGTTAATGAAGTTCTGACATTCTACAAAAGCAAGCTTTTTTTTTTTTATATCCTAAGTAGAGCTGATACTACTTCCTTATAGTGTTCTTAGTCCTCGCTGATCCAGGGGATTTGTCACATGACTAGGCATTGTGTAATTTAAGATATATTAATTATGTAAGAAAGTATGGTTTTTTAATGACAAATATGACTCTGTAGGGTGGGATATTGAATGAAATGGTTACACTTATCAAAAATACTCTGTCTCTAGGTGTATTCTTTTATAATGGACATCCCATAAGACAGGTGGATGTTGTTGGGACAGTGGTTCAAATGAAAGAGCGAGATGCCTTTTATAATTATGGAGGTAAGAAAAGTTTCTTTCTTTCTTCCTCACACTTATCAGCCTTCTAATCTTAGTTACTGTTAGAACTTAAAGGTTGCCTTATTTGATCATTGTCTGTTCTTAAAACAACTGTGTTCTTATCCTAATATAATGTATAATCTGCAGCTCAAATAACTTAGCAGATTTAGGGAAGCTACTTGTTTATCTCCACTTCAAAAGTAGAGAAATAAGTAGTTAAAGTAGAGTAACAGATTTGCTTGGGGTCATCTAGCAAATCTTAGTTTTGGTTATTGCTTTGTCACTGGACTCCACCATCTTTGTCTCATGTAAGTATGAAGTTCCTTTGGTCAGATATAAATGGATTTAACAGTGCTGGTAAATGGGAAATCACTTCTTCCTTTTTTGAACCTTAGAAATGCCTCTCTCTTTTTGTCTATTTTGTCGTATCTTGCAGCCAGCTTTTAATAGCATTCAGGAGCTTAAGAGCCTAAGAGCCTTAGCAAATCTAGCTCTAGCATCATAGCACGTCCTGGCCCATACCAGCTGAGAGTTGGCTCCTCCCTGTTGCTTTTCTCAATATTCATACTGTTTTATTAACATGGAAACATCTGAATGTCATTTTGTTCAGCTATGCTTTTCATCTGGAGAAAAACCAGATTGGATTAGTGGTGATGTGGCATGTTTCAAAAGGGAGGGTTGTCTCAGTAGGAAGGGAGAGCCAAACACATAGATGCTATTCAAGTGCTCAAAGGACTCATGTCCAGTGTCTTCCTCTGTCATGGAGATAAGTAAGATGGAGCACTTCTTACCCAATTCCCTCACTTAAAAAACTGAGTCATCAGTAATTCTCTGACTCACAGGAGTATTGTGAAGATGCAGCTGACAACTTAACCAGGTCCCAGCTTCTACAACACCTGCAGTTGCATCATACTGCTGCAGGGGTATTAACTGCTAGTGCACACAGCATACCCCGTACTGGGTGCGGCACCTTGGAGTTGACCCAAGTTTCTTAGGGTGGATATTTTATATATATATATATGTTTATATTTTTATTTATTTTTTTTTTTAAGTCTAACTTCTGTATGTTTGTTATTACCCTACTGTTATGCTAAATAAGGAGTTGACAGTAAATATTTTGAAGCACAAGTTTCTCTGGCACTTGAAGTAGCACAGGCTAAACAAGTACTTAAGTGAAGAAGTGGAGGCACGATTGGTGATGGAGTGAAGTGTTGAGACATAAACTGAATGTTAGCTATTATTCTTTTATTGCACTGGTATACAAATACAGGTATCACTTCATGAGAACAAAGGAGGACAGAATCAAAATGACCAAGGCAAAAACAATTCTATGGGCATGGGCTTCCCAGGATGCTCTCAGCATTAGTTCAGATGTAAACTTGTTGGAAATGTTTCATTGGGGCAGAAAATGGAGGAATAGAACTAAAAAGAGACTGCAGAGTAGTGGAATTAAGGCCTGAAGTGTTAGATAAGCCGACCTTTCAGTACAGCTCTCAGTGAGCTTGGCTTCCTGCTGTCCTTTCACATCCAACTCCACTCTTTATTCCAGTAGTTCCTGGTTTGAGCTTTCAGGCTACCTGCCAGGGTGCCCCTCCCCAGCCTGCCCTCCCTTTCAGGCAGGCTGACTCTGCCAGCATAAAATTCTAACTTCTTAGACAGTTTCCTGCTTGTAACTTCTTGCATCTCTCAGTTCAATAGCCTCTGGTCGGTGAGTCACAGAGCAGGCGTTGCATCAGTTGGAGTGCCGCGCACTGCTCAGGGCTCGCTCGCTTCCCATCACCTTAAAAGTGACTTGCAAAGCAATTCCCCCATTGTACTTTTTCTTTGATAGAGAACTGAAATGTCTTTCTGTCATTGCTGCTATCTCCCCACCTCATTTCCTATCTGTCTACTTCAGAATGCACGGTGCTTATTTTAAGAGAGTCTTGGGTCCTCTCTGTGTGAACTATACAGCCAGAACTGGTGACAAAATACTGATTGCACAAGTGAGTGGCTCTTTCCTTGGATTAAAAAAAAAAAAAAGTAAAAAAAAAAAAAAGAAACAAAACCAAACAAAAACACAAAACAGCAAACCAACCAACCAAAACCAGAAAAATAACCCCCAAAACCCATTAAAAACCACAACACCCCAAAACCAATAAAAAAACACAACACCCCGAAACATCAAAAAAACCAAACAGAAAACAGGGTGTGTAAAATCTCACTCTGACATTTTGATTCGATTGTTTATTGCTGTTATTAGGATCAATTAAGGATATCTAATTAAAGTGTAGCCTTGAAGAAGCTCATATTTCAGTAAATGCACTTTTCTGACCCCTTTTCTTTTTTCATTCCTTTTTAACCAAATCAAACATCACATGTGGTTTTCCTTATACTCCAGAACTGTTTTGAAAGGCACTTGCCTTAAAAGAAATGAAAAAACCCTCACCAGGATGTCATTAGGCTCATGCAGGCCCTACAAGAAACACCCTTTTTTATAGAGAAATAAAAGTTAACACAATTATCTCATGTACTAGGTAGCTTTGATTGCTATCACTCAAATAGTTAATGTAAGAGACAAAAAGTCCAAACAAACCAAACCAAAACGGACCCACAAAAACCCAAACAAAAGTTTAAACCCAAGGAGCTGAGGAAGGGTGGCAGAGAGTGCACAGGAAGATTTCAAAGGTTTGTTAGACCCCTTGAGTTTGTTTCAAATGGATTAACATTCTTCTGTCTAATTAGAATACAATTGTAAGCGTTCTCATTCATCTGTGCTTCAGGAGTTATTTGTCTTTTTGATCAAAGCTTTTATTTGTGAACTAAGAAAACTTTGTTACAGAGCCTTATCCTGCTACCAGATTCCCTGTGTGGTCAAGAACAGGTCAGCCTTTCCAGGACTCCATTTTCAGCTGTTACATTGATGAGGAGGAGTCTGGCTTCCTAATACTTCAGTCTTGTTTGGTTTGTTTCTAAATCCTTCTTAGGAAGCCTGTCTGTCACACTTGGTGCAACAAACAGTCACAAGCTGGAATGTCCAGAAGCTGCAGTGAAGTGTCATCTGCCATGTTTCTTACTGCCATTGCTGGCTCACATGAATGGCTTGGCATGGTATATGAAGGCTTCAACTCCTACTGAAATAGTTGCTTTTTGTGTATACCAAGGAGAGGAAATCGCACCAGCTAGATCATTATCTGTGCTCTGGTACAAAATTAAAGCTGCTGAAATGGTGACAGGTAGAGCACCCCTAAAAGGGGACAGTGATGAGTATACTTCCGTGATGGTTTTGGAATTGCCTGCATCTTATAAATGCTGTATGCTTGTAATTAGGAATGTGCAGCTAAGCTAGTGGGAAACAGGAAGGCAAGACAATGATTTGAAATTGGACCCCCCAGACAGGGAGGTTGTTTCAAAACATGTGAGACAATGTAAAGGCATTTTGCTTTGATGCTGTGGTTCCCAGAGGAAACAACTGCAGGTATCAATCAGCACCTTCCTGGTAAACATTGCTGTTACTTTTTAGTCATGGATCTAGTTGAAGGAGCAATGAAAATTGCAGATTCCTGTTTGTGGAAGCTCAATCTTGGAGATGGCTGCATTCAAGGAGCAAGGTGCTTAGAGAGTTAGCTGGATGTGACCCATGCTGTGGTCTGACAGACCACATTTTATTTAGGGAGTTTGTTGGATGTGCCATCTATATACAGGCTCTTGATACCTAGAACAATTGATTCTTGTGATAAATGTTTTGTTTTCTTTGGGTTTTGTCTTTTTCTGCTGTCCTTGACAACGCAGTGCCTGGGGCAGAATTACAAAATGTATTTTGACTGGATAGTAGCAAAACAGGTAGAGTGAGATAGCTCCCCTGCTCAGGAGAAGGTGTTGAGCTTTTTCAGCAAGGGAAGTGGCTTGCATGCCACCAGTACATATACTTTGAGTTGGGAATTCCTGGCCTAGAGCAGAACCACAGGTATGTGCTGTCCTCTGTCCTTCCTGGCTAGAGGAACAGTCTTTCTGCTCTCTGGAACATCATCTTGTATGGGAAAGGCCAGCAGACTTTGTGCACAATGTTACCCTGGAAAGCAGTGCAGCTGGAGGCAGCAGCCCTGCCAGTCTAGCCACGTGTCTGTACCCCGCAATGTTGAAGTTGCTGTTTCCTCACTGCTACAGTAGCACTTCTGTGTTTTGTGCCTAGTTTCCTGTTTTAATTTGCCTGGCTTCAGCTTTCAATACTGATTCTGACCCTGTCAATGAGATTAAAAATGTCTAGTATCCAATATATGTACTGAAGCCTTAGAATTTAAATTAGTGCTTGATCTTTTTTTGAGACTATACCTGTTACTTTGCTGACCATGCACATAAGCATGGTATCTGGTGCTGAGCTACTTACATGACTGGAATAACTGTGGAAATTATTTCAGAGGTATAAGTAAGGGTTGAGCACCAACTTTCTCTTTCAGACTGTTTGGAATGAGATATCCTTGGCAGTCATCTCCCTAGTTATCTGTGCATCTTCGCTTCTTGGAACATCATTACCTGCCTTCTTACTCTTTAGTTCTTGCAATTTTATTTTATTTTTTTTTTACAGTGGATGATAGTACTGGAGTTATAAATTGTGTCTGCTGGAAAAATCCCATGGTAGCAGAAACATCTTTATCAGGTAACTAACTTATCAAATAAATAATTTCTCTTTTGACTGTACATTTTTGCTCATGTCTATTTTACATAATGTAGTAAATGATCAAACTTGGAGAAGGGCTTTTTTTTTTTTTTAAAGTAATTTGAAACTACTGTGTCCTCCAGCCTGGGACATTGTGGGAGTTTCGTGTTACCTTTTGTGTTGTGTACAATGCTGATGCTAATAAAACAACTATCTCATGGCCTGTCCTGTCTTTTCCTTATTTGAGTGATATGGTATTTCAATTCTATTCTGCGTTCAGAGAATCAACTTCTTATTGTTCTTTTTGTGACTTCATCTAGTGAGGAACCAAGCTGGAAATCTGCTACATGCCCCAATTTATGCTTCCAAAGTCAATTCCTTGACCAGCAACCTGCTACACTTTCTCTCTCCTTGTGATACAATGGTTTTAGGATTTATCTTCTCTTCGTTTGCATTCATATTCTCCTCCTGCTCATGCATATGCTGTCAGTGATGAACTCAAAAGTATCTTAAATAACAGTGGGAGAATGCCAGCAGTCTTTTATGATTTGGGAAAGTTCTAAATATGCAGAAATTGTGCATTTGAAATGAATCTATTAATGCACTCAAAACCAGAAGAACTCACTAGTGTATGGATTTCTTAGCTTTTTTTTTTCTCCTCCTGTCATTTCTCATAGATCAAAGTATGGAATAATTTCTACTTGGGCCTTCTTCAAAGCTCACGTAGTAGATTGACAACCCTGATATGCAGCTGATCAAATCCTACTGAAATAAATGTTGCAAGTGTTATCTGCCAGTGTTAGGATTACATAGGCATAGAATGAGGAGAGGAATGCTTGATGTAAACATTACAAAATATGATGTCTGTGTAACAAGAGCATTTACAGATAGATAATTCTTTCTTGTCATATCATTGTTAAATGTAAATAAGTGCTATAAACGATCCCAACGGGAATGTAGAAGACTCTAACTTTTAGAGAGGTGATACTGTGGGATAGTTTTCCAAAAGATATAATGGGGACCTACGATCAAATATTTTTTTTATAGGGAACTTAAATTCATTAAAGGAATTCCATGAAATGCTACTTGAAAAAGAAAATGTGGACCCAGAATGTTTGTTTCAGCTTTGTTTTCTTATTTTACATGTACTTCAGTAATGCTTGAATGGAGACTATGTTATTAATGGAAATTAATTTGTACCTGCTGAAGAAAACAACTCCTAGGGGGCACAGGAAACTTTGTCCCAGCTTTTTGTAATGTGGTCGGGGATACTGGGATCTTTAATCGAGTTTTAAGTTATGAACAATTTACTCTCCTGCAGAAGTGAATGTGAAGTTCTGTCAAGTTGCGTTCACCTCAGTGTAAACATCAAATTGCATCACATGAGTACTTTGGCCCCACCTCAGATGACTCATTCATTTTATGTGAAAAGTTCAGCTGACATTTCTTTTCCCCTCATCCATTTTAGCATGACAAAATAAAAAATTACAAACCTCATCTTAAGTTAATGTTTCCATTTTGCAATCCATTTATGAGATTTTTCAGTGGTAAACCGGTGTCTCCTCCCTTTTGCACTTTCTCCAGGTGAACTATTTAAATAAAATACCATAAAATAAAAAATCTTACCCCTTTTTAAGTAATACAACTCCTCTGATGCTTAGGTGTTTGAATGAATGCAAAAGGGCAGTCCTCTTGGCTTTAATGCCTCATCTCCTTTCCCTCAGTTTTTACAGGTCATCCAAGCACACCCAGCAGTCTTACTGTGCTTGCACAGATGAAGAAACTCCAAGAAATGGTGAGGCAGAAAACCAAGCTGGAGATTGGGGATGTTGTCAGGGTCAGAGGTCACATCCGAACATACAGGCAACAAAGAGAAATTCAGGCTTCATGTTTTTGTGAGTGTTACAGTTCTGTGACTACTTAGCTGTCTGAATTTGTGAGAAGATCTAAGCTGTACGTAATTCATTGAATAATTTCCACTTTATTTTCTGGCACCTCATTGTTCTGAAGAGATTTTCATCTTTATGTATTTTTTCAATTTTAGCAGTGTAAGGTTAGGAGATATCCCACCCATTAAGTAGTCTTAGATTGCCTGGAAAATCTATAAAAGATGACTAGCATGGATGCAAGAATACTATGCAGGTTCTGTGGCTGAGTATAGCTGAGAGTGACTTGCTCTTCAGTTTTCTTTGTGTTGAAGTAGAACGATCAAAGCCCATGGGAAGGGAGTCGATGACCTTTTATGTCACACTCCATGAAGAGCATTAGCTGCTTTAGAGAAACTGTTGCTGTTTGTCCCAGCTGTATAATCCAGTCCAGGGGCAGAGCACAGCCTATGAGTACATTGTACCACTGAAGCCCAGGTTCACCTCTGTGGATTGACTGAGAAGTGTTCCTCATCTTCAGTCACTCAGGCACGGATCTGCATGCAGGTGCTGCCCCTCTACCTGACAGCAAAATGCTGCCTTTATTTATTTTTTACCCTGCTCCCCTTAATTTTGCTCAGGCTTTTCTTTTGGGCATCAGGGTTCTGCAGTACCCTGATTACAACCCCACGAGCTTCCAGTTACATAACTTTTTTCTCTGTGTTAGTGCTGTTGTGCAGAAGTTGGTTTCCCCCAGTGAAATCTTTCAGAGATGATACTGAAATGAGTCCTTGGGTTGGGGGGGAGGATAGGGGATGGTGAAGCCTGCTTTTTTAAAAACCCTTTGTAGCTCAAAGAAAAAGTCTGGCTTTTTCAGCTCTAGCTAAAATCTGACTGGGAATTCAATCCTTCTTTCCAGATAGAAGATTTATGGGTATATAACCCATTCAGGGGCTGGTAATAACACCATTGTTTCATTAAAGGAAAGACGCACAATTCAAATAGGCTCCAAATTGCTTTCATTTTTGGCCTGAATAAAGCCTCTTGCTGTGTGTTAACTTCATCTAAAGGATAAAGACTGCTAAAAGGTAAAATAGGGATCATAAATTCCGGTTAAATAAGTTGTCAGACAAAAGCATAATCTGCAGTGCACCACAACAGGTCATTTACCTCCTTGTGAACTGTAAAAGCAGGAGTAGCCTTTATGGTTTTGTTTTTATAAAAACAGCAATGAACAATTTAATACTGACATGTAAAGCTCTGTCTGCCTCGGGTATGCTTGCTTCAAAGATTGGTATGGCAGTCCCAGCCAAGTATCTCTGTTCTTTTTGCTGCTCCAGATAAAGTGGATGATCCTGTGTGTGATGTTCAGATTTCAAGAATGCTGGAACTCCCCTGTCTCTATAGAGAAGTTTATGATAAACCTTTCCTAGGCCCCAAGGAGGGACAGAGGTAAATGTGGTATCTAGGCTGGTTGTAGGGCGAAGTTTGGGGGTTATATTGTTTATTTGTTATTGTAATAACTGTGGAGAAAAATAGAACAGAGCTCAATGGTAATTTAGACTCTACCCAAGCAAGCACGCAGCAGCAGCCTGCTTTTCTCCCAGATAATTGGTGTTCCATACAAATGAGATACCTGTCCATAATTGAAATATAATGCTCAACCGAAGTCAATATTAGAAAGGTAGTAAAATATTGTGTACAGTCCTCTTGCATCTAGTTAAAAATGATAGGGTTTTAGGCAAGAGTTTGGGGTAAGGTTAACAGATTAGATGGAGGAGCATCCTTGCCTAATTTTGGTTTGTGTGTAAGGGTGAGGAGCTATTTCAGCAAAATGCTCTCAATTTCTGCTGCCCTTGTCATCATCAAATCACAGATACATAACCTCGGTAAACTGAGTCAAACACCCATTTCTGTATGCAGCTTCAGGGTAGCTGTACTCTTATTGGCAGGTCTGATGCATCTAGTGTGGTTTAGGAGACTGCAGATCTTAAAATCACAACACTGTTACAGCAAATGATTGGAGAGAAACAGATGGATGTTTATTACATATGAAAACGTTCTGCTTTAAATAAGAGTTTAAACTGAGAATTTATTTTTTTTTTTGTTAAGAACTGTAAAATACTTTTGACCTTTGAAATGCTGTCTAGCAGGCTAACTTTAGGTAATTGTTCTAAAAAATGTTATTAGTGTATTTCTTGAGTTTTGACATGTTTTATCTATCCTTTGCAGTGGCCTGGAGGGTCAGAATTTCACAATCAATACGCTGCATGAAAAAGTGAAATGCTTTCTATTAGAAAACAGAATTCAGACCTTTTACCAGCAGGAGCTGGAAATGATTGATTTTCTGGTGTCCCTATCAGGTGTGCATCTACCCAGTCCCAGCTGTCAGGAGGTGAGTGGGTGTGACTGTTTCAAGATTTTAATGAGAGGAAAACAATATTATGTACTTTTTTGTGTTGTCTGTTTAGGGTTTTTTTAAGCATAAACAACCAGGTAAGAGACTGGTACCTTCAGAGGATTCAAAAACTACAAGGGCTTTAGCTTTAGGCATGAACTATTTAGAGACTTTGAGGAAACCTTGTCACTTGAAACATATAAAACTGGACTGAAGAAAGCCATATAAGAAAATTCTGTTGTTAAGGGTAATCTTGTATTAGTGCCTGTTGCAGACTGTAAGGTTATTCAGTCCTAACTTATCTAGATCTGCAAATAGGGATGGTATCAGAAAAGGAGATCCCTTTAAGGTGCTGTTTGGGACAGATGTTTGAGATTCTGAATTTGAGCATGAGAAGGGAGCACAAAGTCTTTGTCTTTTTTCTCATTTGAAGTTCAATAATTAATAGAGATGTAGCTTTTAAAAGGAGGTTGTAATGAGTGGCTGAACAGTGCTCCGTGCTGCATGTTTCTCATGTTGGAAATCCCTAGCTGTGAAAGGCCGGGATTGAAAGAATCAGAAAGTGGGATTTAGCTGAAATCAGTTTACATGCAGTTGCCAGTAACCAAACAGTTAAGAAACTTGCTAGTGAGATGGTATGCTGTTGATCATCTGCAGAATGGGAAATAGAGCAAAAAATATTCTGGAAAATGGCTTTATATTACTCTGTGTTATTTGGATAAATTACGAACCAGATTTTCAACTGGTGTGAAGTGGTAATTTTCTGCAAAAGTACCAGTGTTATGGCTTTTGCCAGGTTACCAATAGCAACTGAAACTTAAACTAGAATGTTGTGACTCATTTGTTTACTTTTTGGTTTCTGTAGAGAAACAAACCCATGGCAGTCATTTTCACTGCCTGGTTCTGTTATGTACTGTAAAGTGAAGTGCTGTGTTATGTTAACATCTGTTTGTTTAATTCTTATTAAAAAAAACCCCAACAACGCAAAACACAGTCCCTTGTAGATAAGGTCAAGTAATGAAAAGTAGCTCTAGTCTTGTTGGCCTTGTTGAACGGTTTCTGGTAGCTGCTGCTTGATAGCTCTTTCTTTTATCTTTCTTAAAGGCGTTTCTGTTGTTTGCTTTAAAGCGAATATGGATGTAATCAGAACCAGGAGCTGCTCTCATTTTTGACAGAAAAGTTTGATATTAGAATATCCAACACGTGATAGGGTATTTTTTCTAAAATAGCTGGAACAGTATTAAAAGTTGCCAAACACTTTACATTAAAGGAAGTAGTGAACATTGTGACTAACGTTGGAAACTTCCATATTTGAAGTTTCAGCATTTATAGAATGACCAAGATGAATAACTTGCGAAGCCATTTAAAGTAGGAACTGGTGCACAACAAACATAGAAATGCACAAAAAACCTAACCAAACAAAAAACCAAACCAACAAAAACAATGTAGCATCAACATTGTTAGCAGTCAGGAGGAGCTATCATAATAATTAGTAGTGGCTCCTGACCCTGATGCAAGGGTGTGAGTATATGTCCCAGGAATTTGGGCACACAGATGCTTATTTAGAAATTGCAGTTCTTCCTCTTCCCTTTGGTATTAATTCCTTGCAAAGAGGCTTATATATCTTTGCATAAGAAAGAACCTGCAGTTGTCAAGTGACCTGAATGCCTTAAGAGGAGGCCTGGTAATGCTCTGGAAATGCATTTCATTGTTCCTCTGCTCTGTCTCTATAAGGTGTTGCTTCTCATAATTGGCAAAGGGTCAAGTACTCAGTTTGATTCACAAAAGCAAGTGTAATAGATCTGATTTATGTCCTTCTTCCTTTCTTTATCCCCTCTGTAGTCTTCTGTCTCGCATTGCCTATAAACCAGAGAGGATAAAGGGTGCTGCTAAGGTGGAATGATGTTATTTCATGCTTATTTGGCAAGGCAGGAGCTAGATAAGTGGGCTAAATTAATTAGGCCACACCACAATATACACAGTTGTTCGCTTCTTGCCCTTTTCCTGAGCATGTGAAAGAATAAGTTATTTGGATGTAAAACTTCATTTTTATTTTTACCCTGATTCCAGTGGTCTAGAGCACAGTTGCTGTTAAACTCTTTTCTTGCCGCTTTTTGACTTTCCTGGTGATCCTAGGAGATGTGGTGCACCCACTTCATCTCTTTCCCAACTTTTAAAGTACTTGCACAGTGTTCATCATGGAATATTTTCTTCAGGGAGGTGATGAGCTGCTGTGGAGTCACTGTCAGTGGATCAGAGCAGGGGGTGAAGATGGAAGTAGGTAGCTGGGATAGCTGGAGGTAGGCAGAATCTCTGTGTTCCTTTTCAGCATTACTGTACCTCAGGCCTGTCCACATTCCCTGCGTGTCCTACAGTACCTGGTTCCAGTCCTGATGGCTCCCCAGCAGTGCAGGATCTGTCTCTCCAGAATAAGTTTCCTTCTAGCAGATGCACATGGCAGACCTCAAATCATGTCCTCTGCTCAGACATATACCAGGGAACATTTAATTTTATAGCCTACAGGGGATGGGTAAGAGGATCGGAAGGCTTGTTGTTTTGGGTTTGGGGTTTTTTTTAGTAATTAAAAATTAATGAATATGTTATTTCTAAAATTAGTGGAACTTTATTTCACATAAGCAGTGCTCTCTCTGTCCCTAAGCCCTTATCCCTTAAAACAAATGACTTTTGAGGTTGGAGGGGTGGGTACCACAAGGAAGAGTAAGCCAAAAAAAAAATCCAGAAAAAGTAATTTTGTACTTAGAGAACCTAAAGAGTGTTCTTACTGGGTGTAGGCGATTATGCTTAGCAAATGGACAAGCTTTTGGTTCCTTTTTTAAAGAAAACTACATGTGAACTTCATCCATCCAGTTTCTCAACCGGATTAAATACAACTTGCAACCAGCCAGTCTTGATTAACCATTTTTATGCACTTCTTGCAAGTATAAGCTATCGTGTGTGCTGTTTTAGTATTGCCATTCAAGCCTGGGTATGTCACTAGCTTGGACACACAACTTGGGTTGTGCTTTGCAGTGTGCTGTTTATTCTTCTCTTGATTTGAATATTATCTCAAGGTCGGCAATGACAAGTAGTTAAAGCAGGGAGTTTGACAGTGTTGTCTGTACTTACCACATATACCCTGCACATTGTACTGGAGCTATAACACGCCACGTTTGTTACGTGCTTCTCCTGCATCTTGAGGAAGCTTCAGTGCTACTTTAAATATGTATATTGTAAAGCTTATTATAGGACTTCAGGACTAACATGCCCAGAATCGCTATTACTAAAATTGTCACCTGCCTGAGCCAAGGATTAAACGTTGCATGAGGAATTGCAGAGGGCTGTTCCATGAGTAGAACCATGTGTGTGGTTATACCAGGAAACTTTAACACCATCAGGGTGTGTTGTGATTCATAATGAACCAAAGGTTACATACTTTCAATGTTTCGAACACTAATTCCTGTACCACTTCATTCTTTGAGCTATTATTGATTGTACGGAGAGTTAGTCTTCTTTTAAGATCTGAGAATAACTGGTTGCACAGCATCATCCCACTAAGCTGTGTGAGACCCATCAGATGAAATATATTGATTAGAATATCAACTTAATTCTGGAGACATGGATTCTTCTGTTGGCTGTGCTACAGAGTCCTTGTCTGGTCCTGGGAGGGAGTGTAGTCATGTTATTTAGTAGTAGTAGTATTCTTAAGTTATTATTTAGTAACAGCTTCTCTCTCTGCAGGCGTAGGGGGAAGAACGTATTTTGCAGAAGTGATAAATGATTTTTTGGATGCTCCTGTGCTTGGATGTACAGCTTCATTTATTTGAGAAGGACCTGATTTGGGAGCGGGGGGAACTTCTGCTGTCAGCACTTCAGGGAACCTTAAGTTGTGCACCCTGAAACTAAGGCATGCCAAAGGGGGGGGGGGGGGCACTTAGCAAAACGAAGTGTGAACATTGTGAATGTAAATTCAAAATCCAGATTCAAAACTTGCTGGTCCTTTGGATCAGCAGCTAAACTACTTAATGTCTGCATTTCTCAGATGAAAAGCTTTATAAAAGTAAAGTGATGGTTATTAAAGTGTGACTCAAAAGGAGCTATGTTAACAGCCACAATGCATCTTTATAGTTGTTGAAATGCAAGCATTTTTCAATCTCCTGAAATAAAGCAGGGATGTGAAATCACATAGGATTTCAGAGTCGTAGGTTTCTTCTCTCTGTGTATAGCCCGTGCTCAGTCTCCTCTACATTTCTGCTCAGTAGACTAAATCACAAGCTGAGGTGTGCCTTGGCTCTGATGAGGGGGATTCAAGTCCAGGGGAAACGAGGGTCTGGTTTGCCGTAAAAGAAAGTGGTAAGGTATTGGGAAAGAGTATTATTAGCTTATGGACAGGAGAACAGATTGAGTGATTTTTAGATGTTGTTCACAAAGAAACTCCTCAATTGTTGCTTTACTTGGAGGGATGAAGAGGAGAAAGCATGTTCTAGAGCACACTATGAAAAAAACCCTAAACTTTTCCTGTCATTTCAGGACAATATTAAAGCCTCTGAAGAAGGCAGGAGCCCTCATTTGTTCTTCAAGAACAGTCCTTCTGCCACGGAGCCCTTTCTTTGGGACTTTGTAGCACATATGAGAGGGTGTTGATGTGTAGCAGCCGCTTACTTATTTTTTTGCTCCCAAGCCTGCCTCTCTGCCTTCTCTCTGTCAATGCCTTGACTTGCATCTTAGTGATTCTGTTTCAGTATCCATCCAGGCAGAGCTGTGTGTCAGTTCACACAGAGTCTGGTTTTAATTATCTCCCTTTTCTGACAGGATCTCAGTGTTAAGCCAAACTGAATAATTATCGTGCTTCTTTGGAGATATTTTTATCTTTTTTTCTCCCCAAATGTTTGCTTTCACATTAAAAATTGATCAGAGTCCTGAAGTGGTTGCTTTGCTAGCAGTTTCTTAGATTCCTGAGGATTTATTACTGCGTTTGAGTGAGAGGCAAATTCTTTTCATTTTACATATGGCTTTGAGAATCTGGTTTTCCATGAGAAAATATTCACTCTTCACTTAACCCTTCCTGCTACATTTTATATTTGTTTCTTCAGTTTAACAGAAGAGACACTATGAAAAGAAATATGATAGTGGTATTAATGCTGTGACTAGAATGGTGTCCAGATGCATGGTGAGGTTTGTGATTAGAAGCAGTGCCTGTTGCTACCCAAACTGATACAGCTGTGGTGGGCAGTGGGACAGACAAATGTTTGGGCACTGAAGTCCTTCAGTCTGGAACAGGAGAAAACCTGAACTGAGAAGAATAGCCATTGTTCTGTTTCAGTTATCTGGAACTATTAGGCAATTATTTTTGACTGCCGATTTGAGAGGAAAAAGATAGTTAGCTGTTGTGGGACAGAGAGAGAGAGATATGTGTTATCTCCTCTTAAAATACTGAGATTAGCTGGGGGAAGGGGATAGAGAAACTTGTGATGCATGCTAATATCCCTGTTGGATCTCTGAACAATTCCCAGTTAGGCACATCAACTTCTAGGCTTAGAAGCAGCTGGAGTTTCACGTGAGGCTTGCAAATAGATTGAATGAATGTTCTGTGGAAAGATATTCTTCCATGGCTAATGTGGTGTCTGTTTCACATATTCATGTAAATCCATTCTAGTGTGTGGTGGTTGCCTGTTTATCTCCCAAGGCTTCAGGGAGTGCATCTGGTGAGTGAAGTAGAATATGTGAAGCCTGATACTTTTGTTCAGAACAGGATGGGAGCATTTACAGTGATAGCTGAAGAAATGGCTTGGCAAATCCTGCTTTGGTTGCTCTGGTGTGGTTCTAGTTATCACATGTTGGTTTGTGGGAAGCAGTTTAGCTCTGTTCTTAAAGAAAACCACAGGGAGCACAGTGTGCTCCTAACAGGGGAGGAAACAACAGCTGGGGAATTGAAGCAGCCTGTGCAGATAAACAGGAGATTGAAGGACATAGTAGGACAGACAGAGAAGAGTAAGTAATGGTCTTGCTCTTATCTACCCATACTTTCTCCTCTCCACTGATGCTTTATTTCCTTCCACTTCCCTAGCTGTCATTCCACTTAGTTCTGCTCTACTTCCAAATGAACTCTGCTTTTCCCTGTTGTGTTTTTGTTGTTGTTGTGGGGTTTTTTTTCCCCTTCTTTCCTTCATACTCTGTACACACAGAATCCTTTGTTCTAAATAACCTCCTCAGTTACAGACTTCCAGGCATATTATCCTCCTTTCACAAAAGACTCATTTCCCACCTGCCCTCAAAACAGAATCCTTTGTTCCTTTGTCCTGTATACCTGTCTTTAATTTCTTGCATACACTTTATCCTTTCATTTCCTTAGGCTGTGGAGAAAATCTTGAGACCATGACCAGAATGTATGTAAAAAATTGGAAGCAAAGAGGACAAGAAACAAATACTCTTTTTGACAGTTTCCTCCTTGTCTTCGGATAATTCCCAGTTTCAAATCAAGAGATTGGAATCCAATCCCCATCACTTGGATTCCTCCTGAATATCACCTTATAAAAGCACTGATCTTCTTATTCTTATTACCAGGAAAACTCTGAATATGAGGAAAGCTTGATTAGCTCAACAGTCAAATGCTCTGTGAACATCTTATGCTGTTCCAAAAGAGAGGTCTCAATATATAATCAAAGAGCTGCTAAATAGAAAGAAGGCAGTTAGGAGATTGTGGTTCCTTCAGAATAGAACAAGCTTCTAATGTGTGTTTGTTTTTTAAAGCTTAGGGATGTTGTTTAGCTCATACATAAGAGATAACGATTTGTGAATTACTAAATGAAGAAAAATGTGTTACAAAATCACCTGAAGTCCTCTTGCTCTTGAAAGCATCCAGAGCTTTTGCCGGTAACTTCAGATAAACTGAGATCTCTCACTATCTGCTTCATTCTTTTCTTTCCATCCAGGTGAAGTCAAAAAGCGACTCCAGTTCCAAAAGGATTCACAGTGTTTTTAAGGAAGCAATAAGGATACTACAAGAAAAAGGAGTGGTTTTCCAGAAACCTAGTAGCTCCAAGGATTTATACTATGTAAGGAACTGAGCTGTGGTTGCAAGCAAGTTCAGGGATATGACTTTCATAGTCAGTAGAAGCGGTAGAACTGTTTCAGGAAGAGAAGCTGGACATTCAAGTGCTGTTTGTTTACTCGGAAGTCTTATCTGCAGCTTATTTCACCCTTGCTTTAACCCCCATATCACACACTGAGTTGTTCTTTCTGTAACTGAGCCCCAGATGTAAGCAGGGCTGCTGTTCCAAGCAAAGTCTGTGTTTGCAACGCTGCCGAACGGTGCTGACACAGCTGAGCACATATTATACTGAAGCCTGAAACCCAGGACAGTTCTCTTTATCTGAGTGGGTTGAATCTTGATGTTCTACAGAGTCAGTCACCCTCCTTTGGGTTGAATTCTGGTATGTCATGTTCTTTACCTAACTCATGAATGCTGCTAGTGTTACTAAAAATAATAACTGAAGAGTTAAGATTTGTTATTAGTCTTGGAGGCAGTATGATAGTGCATAATGTAGTTATGACAGTGTTAGTTTTTTTCAGCAGCCATGCCATTTATGGTGAAATAGACTGCTATAAATTGACAGTGTCTTCTGTTTTCTTCAGGTAACTGACCATGATAAGGAACTGCTTAAAGTGACCCTTGACGTGATTAAAGAAGACTGTCGAAAACCCAGGCGTAAGTAGCAGTGTGATCAGGGCTGTGATGAGCTGGTGCTGAAACACTGATGACAATATCTCTTCCTGCTGCTGGATTAGAGATGCTTCTTGTCCTTACCCTTGAACTCGGAGCTAAGTTGCTAGTGTAGCTAATCAGTATAGCTAAAAGCAGGAGTGCGAGAGCAGCTTTCTGTCAGCGTGGAGAAGAAAGAGCAGGTGTGCCCAGCAGGAAGCAGACCTCTCAGATCTGAAATAAGCAGCCATTATCTTAAATCTGTATCTTTTGAGAGTACTTAGATTTTGAGGAACCAAATGTAATGAAGTTAGGCCAGCACCTAGCAGCTGTTGCTTTGCACTCGGATAAGCAGCAAATCTGAACTAGTTTAGTTTCTCCAGAGAATTTGGCACAGAAGTGACTGTACGGAAAGGTGAAATCCCCGCCTCCATTAAGTCAACAATAAAGCTTACTTAAGTCAGCAGGATATTATCTTTATATTTTCAGTTCAGGTCGAGCTCAGGTGGTTGTTCTTTGCAGGTAGCAATTTCAGTCGAACAAAAGGCACTTCTTTCCAGATAATGTACCTTGTGCAGCTTCTGAGTTACCCCTGTCCCTCAAGCCTGTTGTGTCTTATTGCCATAGTGTTAACTTGTGCTTGACTTGAATGTCTGCTAATTACACAGGTACATTGCTGCAGAGTTTCTTTCAATTCATTGGGCAGAATGTGTCAGCATGGATCACTTGCTGCTGGAGTGCAGCTATTTGTGGGCTAGAATGCACTTTAGTACCGAATAAATGGCTGACCAGAACATAAAGCATATAATCTTAAATTGCTCATATACTGCCGTAACTATAATAGTGCTTGTAGGACCTGGTGTATGATGGTTATTGTGCAGTGAAAAAAGAAAAAGTAGTATTATTTTTGAGTTTTCAACTGGCTGGCTTAAGCAGTGGTACAATTGTAGACAAGGTTTGTAGGTAGAGGTAAAAGTTCTGCATCTTTGGGGGATGAAGGGAGCAGATGTCACTGGGCATGCAGGTGAAGATGAGCTCATTTGCCTGAGGCTGTTTCAGTGTAACACGTTACCATATCACATTGTTTTATTGTCTTTTATCCAATAGCAAATACAAATAATAACAAACATCTTCTCTGTAAGAGTCAAATCATTCCTCTGCCAATTTTATACATAAGCTAGTTCTCCTGGGATGCTGCTTTTTTAATAATTGTTCCGCTATAATGGCCAGAACCTGTGTACAGTTGACACAGGGCACTGAGCAACTGACTGGTGTTTAACTCCCCTCTTGTGCATTATCACACAGGTAGAGAACTCTGAGGGCTCCATGGGAGGCTGGGAAGTTCTTTCTCCCAGTCAGGAGGAGTCAACAGCAGAGAGAACTTGTAAATCAGTTACAGAAAAGACTTTGAAGAGTCCCAAGTCCTCAAAGCCATGTTTTCCATACTGAGCAGGTTAAAAATAGCAACTGCTTTACAAAGCCTCTCTTTCTCCTTGAAGCTTTCCACCTACTTAGTTTCCTGTCATAAAGAGGACAATTTCCAGGTCATTGTGTCTTTGCTAGTTTTCAGGAGGACTGTTTCACTGCCCTTGTCACTGGTAATAGAAGATTTTGAGAAGGAAAGCTAAGAAGATTCAGTCAAAACCAACAGGGTGCTGCAGATATTTTATAGTCGCTGAATGATGCAAGAGTGCACAGCTCAATGTAACTTTCGGCCCCCCTCTGCCGGTGGGATGGCACTTAGCCACCCGCTTGGCCTTGACTAGAGAGCAGGCTTGTAGTGAGAAAGTAAGAACATGGTAATACCTCAAGGGCTTTTTCTTGTTTGTTGCAAGAAATTCCTACCCTTTTTCCTTCAAGAGCAATATTAATCTTCCATGACAGGAAGACTGATTTGTGATCAACTAAACTCTTCTCTCCAATGAGATACTTCTCCGCTGGTTTGCAAGGCAATGCCTCACCCCATTGCTTTAGTTGTGACACATTCTCAGGCCCAACCCAGTTGCCTGGAATTATTGAACAAAGCAAAAAATCCTCAGCATGCCTTGTCAGAGCTCCACAAACCCTGATCTGTAATATGCTTACATGACGGTCCCAGTCCTTGGCTCCAATTGTAATTCCAAACAGCCTGATCTTAAATGCCCTCCTGCAAGCCCACTGTGGGGCTGTCTAGAGCCAGGAAAGGATGGCAGTACGTTTTGCCTCCAGACTGAACTGCAAAATGTTAGCCTTAGCCCAAATTTACCTCTGTTTTGCTTTCTGTTTTATTTGTTGTTTGTTTTGGGGTTGTTTGTTTGATTTGGTTTGGGGTTTTGTTTTGGTTTTTTGGTTTGGTTTTGTTTTTCAAATTTGGTCCAGTTTTATGCTTAGATGAGGCTAACAGAGGGGAAAAAAAACCCCAAACCAACAGAACAATTCAAAGTTAAACTTAATATGTCAGAATGGACCCTGCGTGAGATGTCCACAGTGGGCACATGGTGGTAGTTCTCTCTGATATTGGCAGTTAAGCAAGACAGTTAATCACAGCCTGGCCTGCCTCAGCTGCTGGACAAATGCTAGAAGCCAGTGTGTCAGTGAAAGAGGGACAGCATCACTCCACTGTGAGAAGCACATTCCCTCGAAGTTGGGCCATAGTCTAGGAGTGTTTCTGGGTTACGCGAGGATTGTGCAGACCTGCAGCTCCCATAAGATACTCTTTTCTACCAGCGTCGAGGAGGAAAGTATGTACTGTACTGTTGGGTAACACTCTAGTCACTAATATAATTCGTCAAGACTTAAGCGAAGTTACTGTAGGTCAGGGATGGGCACTCTGACCTTCTTATGATAGACCTGTGACTAATGCAAAATGCAGCTACCCACTTATTTCGCAACAGCAGTCTTCATGACCAGGTTCTGTTCTTCACACCCATCCTAGGGGTGGGGGATGCATTTTGGCTACCAGTCACAAAATTCTTCTGTCACTTTGGATCGTGATTTCTAAAGCAATATCTTTGCCTGATTCACAGCCTAATAGGAATTAAGCTGAACTGGTTTTTTTACTAGTACTGAGTGTTGCCTCCAGTGACTTTTCTCAGCAGGTTCTAGGGCAGCCCTGGGACTCAGCCAGTTCTAAAGGACAGGCTGGCAAAAATAAAAACAAAGGCAGCAAAACCAAAATACAGGGACCTCCCTGGCCCATGGCAATTTCTCAGTACCCTTATCAAACTTAACTTACATCGTGTGAGCTGAGGGCTGAGGTGGAAGTGAGTAATTTGTGCTGATGTGTCTCATTTATGCTAGTTTTCCATTGTTAGCCACGGAGGAGAAAGAAATCTGTTGTGGAGTTCAGAGAGCCTGCAGCACTGATGATTAGTGGGTTTACAGGGTCTGTTGGAGGACATGTTGGCTGGGACTTCAAGTGAAAACAAGTGTTGACTGAGCTTCAAGTGATGGCCCCACCAGGCACACAGCAGCTGCATGCAATGCTACAGCCATTAAGGACCTTTGATTTTGGCTTGCCCTCTGGGATAGGGAGTTATTTTTATATTTCTGTGCTCCTGTGCATTTTCAGGGTTCTTTCCTATTAAAAGGAGATCAAATTTGATACTGAAGTTCTATGACTTGTACTCCTGTAATTGTCTGAGTAATTGAAGCACAGGTGTGGGATTGCATTGCGAGGTGAATGGAAGTTGCACTGTAGCAGTTTTTCCACAAGATGCCAGCATTGGGCAAGCAGTTACAGGTCCTGGCCGCAGACCTTCCTTCTGCTTTAAGATTTTTCATTTGGTTTCTTCTAAAACTGCAGAAACTGGATGGCTTGAATAGGTGGACAGTGGAGGTACCCTGAAGTTGTTAACCTCATCATCAGGTTGTACTGAATGAGCTCTGTATATTAGAGTTTGCAAGACTTGCTATCTTTCACCCTTGTTACTAGGGTTACAGCTGTGATGTTTCCCAAAATAGTCAGTGGGAACAGATAATAACTGGGAAACTGTAGGCACAGACTGGATCTCTGGAACTGTCTACAGTTCTGGGCCCTTCACCTCAAGAAGGGTATTGGGGTGCTGGAGCAGGTCCAGAGGAGAGCGACAAGGCTGGAAAGTCTTATTAGGAGAGGCTGAGGGAGCTGGGGTGGTTTAGCCTGGAGGAGAGGAGACTCAGGGGGACCTTGTCACACTCTGCAGCTACCTGAAGAGAGGGTATAGTCAGGTAGGGGTCAGGCTTTTCTCCTAGGCAACTAGTGACAGGAGGAGAGGGCATGGCCTGAAGCTGCACCAGGGGAGGTTTAGGTTGGACATCAGGAAGCACTTCCTGACAGAGAGGGTGATCAGACATTGGAATGGACTGCCCAGGGAGGTGGTGGAGTCACCGTCCCTGGACGTGCTTAAGGAAAGTCTGGATGTGGCACCTAGTGCCATGGTTTAGCTGATGTGGTGTTGGGTCATAGGCTGGACTTGATGATCTCAGAGGTCTGTTCCAGCCTCAGAAATTCTGTGATTCTTCCCTCTGAATATATTCATCTCTGCTTTAGTACCATTCCTCTGAGACATCTGAGGACTTTTTCATGATTAATAATAGTTAAAAAGAGGCAATTACACCGAAGTCTCTCCTTCATGCCTGGCTGCATTTTTCTTTTTGTCTGCAGATGCTGAAAAAGGCTGCCACTTCCTTCACGTCCTGAGTTGTGTTCGGCAGAGCTACAACCCCTCTCTGCCTGAAGTGGTGATGCACCGTGTCATGGAACTGCTGGAGAGTAACAGTGATGTTGTCAGCACTATGGAAGGGTATTATATGGCATTTTAAAGACAGAAGATAAGATCTATTTGTTCTGGTCCATTCAGGAGAATGAGAGGAGAGGTTGAGTGGCCCTGAAAAGCTGCTATTACCTGGTATGATATAGTGGGGGGGAAGAGCCTTCTAATTCTTTAAATGCTGCTTTTATCCAGCTCCAAAGAAGCTGTCCAAATTCTTGTTCTAGTATTCTTGCTGACTTCCTCACTATTCCTACTGAAAGTTGTATCAAACTGATTCTGGGTATCCTAATACAGCAGGGGATCTTGAAAAGAAACGGGGCTCTTTCCCTGCAGTGAGATGTGATGTGGCCATCCTCTCACATCCCGTGAGCCCTAAAGAAACATCACTCAAGAGCACTATTTATAGCAGTGATCATGTCAGGACTCATTTTTCTGGCTTAAAGACTGATCTCGTGATCTTTCCATATGGTAATACCTGTGGATCTTTATTTTTGTATATACTTTGTAATAGCTAGAGAAAGGACATGCAAGCAAACATTCAAAAGATTTGCCTGTCCTTCCTGGCAGTGTTGGTGAACCCATGTCTGGAATTATGCTTTCCTGAATGTGCACAACTTTCCACTATTAGAGCAGTCCTCATATTTCTCTGGGAAGTAATATTCAGGAATAGGGCCCTGCATCCCTTCCCCATCCTCCAGCCTTGCCCACTGCTTGTCGAGTATGTCTGCGTTCACCCGCCTACCGTGTGTTCTGCTGATGCATGTCACTGGGGGTTCTGTTCAGACCAGAGTTCTCAAAATCAGCCACGGTTTTGCTGTTTATTTTTAAATTGGTTCCTACATCACAAATGATAAACCATAAATTAGTTGCTTTGGAAAGGAAAATATGAAAGCCAGCAAGACTCACCGTAGTCTCCATGTTCCCTGTTGCCTTTTGTCGTCTTTTCCTTGTCACCTTTGAGGAAAAACACTGTCTATCCGTAATAATATCTGTGCTGGCAGAGGAACACAAGACATTGATGAAGTAGCATTGGGCTAGAGAAGGTTTCCATGCAAGACGTTTGATCTGGAATAATGACAACTCTTACGTGCCACAGTTCAAAGCTTGGAGCTGTTCAGTATTTATCCTTAGAGAGGCCTTGCTGCTGCAGGAGCTTGTCTGTTTAATTAATCTGTTAAATTAATGGTGTGGAGGTGAGACCTTTAACTTGAAAAGAGTAGAAAGGGTTGAATGTATCTTTCTTCTTTCCTCTGCACCTTCCTCGTAACAGTTGAAATAGCAGACTCCCTGGAGTCTGTAGTGGTAAAGCCCTATAAGGATTGACATAGCAGGAAAAAATAAACCATATGCATGAAGAAAGCCAGTGAGTAGCCCCATGTGTGCCAGGTCTCTGATTTGTTGTTATATTATAAGCCTCATTCCAAGCCCTGGCTGCAGTGAGATATAGGCTAAGAGAAAGGCTTGACAAGATATTTGGCATGTGCATTTGGAGGCCTGTGGAAAACTCTGGCCTTAAAGAGGTTGTGCATTTGCCCATAGTGGAAAACTATATATGAATCATTCTTTTTGTAAATTCCCTACTTGCTGCAGAGCTTAGTAGTTGGTTTCCCTGCAGGCTGCCCTACTAGTGTTGCTGCTCTGAGTTGGGTAACTTTTAGTCAGATCTGCCTGAACAGGCACTGAAAGTCTGTACATGTGCAGAAGGAAATAGAAGAGGATTAAGAAAGAGTTGTAAAAGTCTCCTCCCCACCCCTGAATGTTTCTGGAAATCAGGGAACAAAGTCCAGATTTTGAGTGAAGTGGTACCGAGGGGAACTGCAACTTTAATTTATGCCTATGAAAAGGTCTGGGTGGCCACAGGGGAGAGTTGCTTTTCTGATTCCTGCTCTGGTTATTGATCAGTTTGAAGTGATGCTTAAAAACAAAGACTATCTATTTAAGAAGTAGCTTGGAATATTGATTCCTAAATTCAAACTTACTTCCGGAGTTACCCATATGTTACTGCTTGATTATGGGCAAGTCGCCTACTTGGCATGAGTTTGAGGATATCTGAAAGGAAAGGTTGTGGTATCTTGGATCACAAGGAAGAGCGTGGCATCTAATTTTAGAGACCAGCTTGGCCATTTTCTTGAAATATTCTGTATTAGCAGAAGCTGACTTTGCTGGGAAAGGGTTAAGAGAACACTGCTAGCTTAGTGAGAAAGGTGATCTCCTCTCTTAGGTTAGAAGAAAGACTGACCCTGATTCTCAGGAGGGTGTCAGCCAAGTGTGTGGGCTGGATGAGTTTTAGGAGGAGCTCTGCTCAGCTAAATATTGGAGGAAAAGATAGTCTGGAGATCATGTAGCTCTTTAGGGACTCTTTAAAATAAATTCACAGCAAAATAGAATTCCATCTTTGTCCTTTGCAGTTTGTATAGTCATATATGCAGCTTCTAATGGGTTCTGTTGCCTCCAACTTCGATGCTGCACTTCCCGTGTTTGAAATGTTTGTGTGTCAAGTCTGCCTAAAGCCCCTGGCCGCCTGTTTTTCTATGTACCAGAGGCTGATGCAGGCACAGACCGTCTGTCTTCTTTGTCCTGCCTCTGTTGCAGTGTAAAAGCACTGACAACCTCAAAGCCTCAGAGATGAGGTGGCAGGAACTTGTCTCAGGAAAGACAGATAAGTAACTCTGGAAAGAACCTGTCCTTGGAAGTTTTGAAGTGGTCCTTGCTGGCAACGCTGGGCACTTGTGATGGAGGGTGCGTTGTGTTGGAGGTTGCTCCCCAAGAACAGGAAGAAGGGATTTTTCTCACTCAAGTTAACTCAGGGAAGTAATATGAATGAACACAAGGGAGTCTACAGTTTTTACAAGAGTGAAAGGTTAAGGTAAAATGAATGGAGGAGCCTTGATTTAAGTTACACAGATTCTAATTCTGTATAGCTGTATGGAATAGTTGTGCCTTAATCTTGTATGCTTTATTTTTTTCCACAGTAGCCACCCAGCACAGACCAACACTTACTGGTTGAGTGCATTCCCTCTCTTGTACCTACAGGGAATACTACATGCATATGCCTGTGCAGAAGTACCCCAGCTAGCTGTGGGAGCACAGAGCTCACTGTGGGTTGATTTACCCATTTACTCAGTATCTCTACAGTATGCTTCTGTGACAGCAGTCTAGACATACCCATATTGGTATAAGTCACCTTTATGTAAGTCGAACTACACACACTAGGGCTTTTACTGCTAATAAACTGTCTCTCTGTTTAAAGATCATATCCTTAACCAAGAGAGTCATATCATGCACAGTTAAAATTCTTAGACTTAGACCACACCTACAAAATATTGTGTGGAACATTTGGTGAAAGCATGCTTTCTTGTTTTGTTTAATTTGAAAACTTGTTAGGCAACACAATTATTACTGGTTTATTAAAGGACTTTGAAGGCACTTTAATGTAAAACTGACAAGTGAGAATTCGTGTCGTAGGATTGCTTCATGGCCAGTTCCAGTTTCCATAGAAACAGTTATGGCAGTAAAAGGTAGGTAAGTAAAATGGAGGTTTTTTAAGCAGTCAGCATTTTTGTTACCTAAAAAAGGTATGTTTCCATAGAAATGCAATACCTGAAAATAAAAATTACCAAAGAATGTTAATATTCTATTCTAGCAAAATGTAAAGTGATTGCTTTTCTGGTGAGTAAATAAATAAAGGAACAGCTCTACCTTCAATCTCTGCCATCTGCTTAGGTGATAGAAGAGATGAGGTTGCTTCATGCCTCAGTTTCCCTCTTTTGTAAATTGGGGATAGGGGATAAGGGCATAAGTGTATGGGCATAAGCCTCAATTTTTCTATAATGTTAGTCATTAAAAGCTCTTGAGATCTGTCCACGGAAGCTATTAGAGAAGAACTCTGTGGCTGTATGGGAGAGAGTGAATAGACAGATACTGGAGTGGGACTTAGTTCTAATCCAAGGCCCACTTTTGCTAATAGTTTTATTTTTCTTTGCCTCTATTTCCATGCATATTGCTTTGCCTGTCTTTTCTTTTTTGCTCTCCAGGTTCTATGAGGCAACAATGGTCTCCCTGGTTTTATTTGTATAAAATATTTTTCCTGCAATCCTGCTCCCTCTTACGACTTCTTACATGACTTCTGAAAAACAGAAGTCCAGATAAGTGTGTTCTGAATGTTCCTGTCCTCAGATCTTTGGATTGTAAATTTGTACCCCTGATGGTATGTATTTTACATAATCTACCTGGGAAACAAAGCTTTTCTTTCAAAGTAATAAATGAAAAAAATTAGATTTGCTACTTGACTGAAAGCTGTTACTTTTGTGGATCTGTCCATACTTGTGTATTCCAGTGGTGAACACCATAAATAGAAGGACTTGCTACTTCGTTATTCAGAATGAGAATTCGTCAATGAGCAGGCAGTGAGGCATAGAGCCACATGGAGAATTATAAGACAAAGCACTGAAAATCTGCATGTCAAAGAAATGCAGTTTGGTTTCCTCCGGGAGTAAGCCGATCCTGTGGGGAAAAGATGTGCCTAGGAAAGATTTGTATCTTTATACTTACCTCTAAATGAGAAGGGAGCAAGTTCAGATCCCATGGGCAACCTGAAGTTTGAAACTTCCTGTCAGTGTGGTGCTATGTTCTTTATTGCTGCCTTTCAGCACAGTCTCCAGCCCTCCTGCCCCAACCCTACAGGCCAGCAAGCAAACAAAAGTTCAGCCGCAAAGATAAAAGACTGGTTATAATAATTGGTTACCATCTTCCCGGAGCCCCAGCATTACAAAAACATTTTTGTGGATGTTTGTTGGCAGCAGGGAAATGCTGAGCCAGGGATCTTGGGTTTCATTCCCAGCAACATGCCCTGCCAGGCATAGAGGCTTTCCCCCTAATTTCTTTCATCTATTTCTGCTCTCCACTCTATCCTCTGTCATTTTTCAGGCCCTTCATTCACAGTCTTATGGTTCATCTCTGTACCACGGATCCTGGTTAAACCTCCTTCCTCTCTACTTTATCCCTCTTTTTTATTTGTTCTTTTTTTTTCTTAATTTAAATATCCTAGTCAGCATCTGGCAATTGAAAGTGTCAGTATAATCCCCTTGCCGAACTGACCTGGCACTACTCACAGCCCATTCTGATTCCAGCAGGCTGTGTTTCACTTCTTGTCTAGGCACCGGAAGAGGTAGATATCATCCACTTCACTCTTCAGCTTTCTTCCCCATGTGGTTTGCAGCAGGAAAGACCTGCAATTTCAGGAAAATAATGATTTTTTTCCATTCCATCCTCCCAAAGACCCAGTAGCACTCTCAAAGATTCTAGGGGTGGTTTTCTTGCAGGTATCCAAGTACAAAATAAATATAATTTAAAAAAATGAAACACTTGTGTCTTGCCCAAACCTGAGCAAGCTCAAGTCATGCCCCTGACAGAAACTGTCTGCCTCTCCCTGCCACTTTCGTGTGCTTGCAGATTTAATTGCAGGCATGATCTGTAAAGTTGATGCGGACTTATAGTTTGTGTGTCTACTAGTTAGTGTGTTCCCTTTTAGCCTGTTGGGGTATTTTTTCTGAGAGAGTGTGATTATACTCTGATGTGACTAATACTGTGTGTCTGAGCAGTTGTCTACTCCTGTCCTGACACCCCATGTGACTTTGTAATCTGTTAGCTAGTTAAGAGATGTTAAGGACCCTGAGCTGTTAACAATCTCACATTTTTAGAAAATGGATGCACTGGTAGAAAAGGGAAGCCCAAATTAATACCTCCCATTAAGAGGAAGGAAGAAAATCAGTCATACAACACTGAAGAAACCACACAAAAGACAGTCCCAAGGAACCTGTTTTTGTAACTTCAGTAACTTTGGCTGCCACAAGAAGTACTTGTTCTGCAGTGCTCTTCTAAGAAATGACTGGACTATTTTTTCCTGAAGTTTGCTTAGAGATCACCCCGAAGCAAACATTCATGATGGGAAACTAGAAATCCAACTGTTGAATTTGTGTGAAGTTATAGCATCTACAGCAGGGTACAAAGTTGAGTAACCTTGTTAGGGATGCCACCAGCCCATTCTCACTAATATCTTTTAAATGTGCAATGGAAGCTGTACTAATCTAGTTACGGTAACTTACAAGTTGAAACCAGCCCAGATTAACAAGACTGCCTGAGCATAGCATAACCAGGAATTTGCTAGTGAAAGAAATAACCTAAAGGAACGATTTTCAGCAAGTGTTGAACCAGTGAACAGTGTGGTGCCAATTCACCTGGCACAACGTGTCCTACAGCTCTTGTTCTAGCTTGCTTTTTTTTTTATTATTGATTGGAAGAATGAACACTCCTTCCCAAACAGGTAGAATTGGAGCTCTCTGCCACCTTAGCCTGCAACAAAAAAGCTGTGAATCTACAAGCATATAAAGACCAACACATCTGCTCATCTTGCTTGAAAGCTGGAGTAGTGTCTACAGCCAAGGCACTGCTTCCACAGAAGAGTTAGGCTGAGACATCTAGTTCTTTGTTCTTCTTTTTAATTTCCTCAAGTTAAAAGTAAAGCAGACAGGAAAGTCATCCCGCCTCTGCTGTGAACAAGGTAAGACAAACTGTAAATGTGTCAGTGCGTAACAGCCAGTGTGGTTAGATACGGCATGCGCAGAGTTTGTTACTGCCCTGGAAAGTACGCGGTCCCTCCCAGGAGTTGAGACCTCATCCAAGTATCGCTGTAAGTAGGAGGGAGGAATTGGTTCTCTCAAACATATCTTCCCTGACAACAGAGTCGTGCAAGCCCTGCAGGCCTACCTGCCTCTAACCCGCTTTTCTTGGCCGGGTGTGAAGGTGGTAGAGAAATTAAAAGGTGCTTTGACTTGGGTTTGTCTTCCGATTGCCAAACTTTAAGTCATTCACATTGAGAGCGTAGGAGTTGTCCTTGTATGCATGTAAAACTCTTTGCTGTAATGTCCACAAAAAAACCCAGAGCTGTAACAAGCCAGCTGGTGTTCTGAAACTGCTGCCTACAGTGCTGACTAATACTCTCTCATTGTTTTCTTCCCTCACCTTGTCTTTTTTTCCTCAATAAAATATCTTGAACTTAATTCCTAGTTCAAAGTAATTATAGTCTTTTCCGTTGTCCTTCTGTGAGTACAGTGATCCAGGACAAACATAACAGGAGCAAACTGATACAGAGAGGAGTTTTTTTTGGAACTCTGAATGTAGGAAAGGATGAGAACTAGAGAGGAAGCTGAAGAAGGATTTAGCACAAAGGTGTTTGAAATTAGTCCCACTGAAAAAGGCTAAAGAAATAATCGCCTAATGATGCTTTAGACATCTGTTTCAGACCAGGGAGCAGGTGCTGCATGTAATGAAAGCAAGGACTTGTACTGTTTTATTTTCTGCAATTAGTAAGCAGGGGAGGAAATGAGGGCAGGAAAAAAGGGAGTAAGAGAACATTTATCATAAACAGCTGGACAAATTTATATAGAGCACAGTAATATTTACATGCTCTTTCTCTGCCTTCCTTATGCTATCCTTTAACAGTTCCTCTGTTCTGCAGAATATTTTGTCCGTTCTAGAAGACCAATGCCTTGGATGCTCAGATGCTAAAGCAAGAGCTGGCCACCAAAATGTCTCTGAGGATCACAGTGTTCAGGACAATGTAATTGTCACTTATTCAGATGCTGTTACTAACTGATGGAAATGGTCCAGAAGGAGAAGCTGCCCTTGTCTCAGTAGGTGGTCTCTGTGTGCCTCAATCACTAGACCCGTGGCTGGGAGAGACTCCTATTAGTGAAATAGCCTTTAGAATTGTATCCCTCTTGCTGCATGGCCATAGCTTAACACTTGCTGGGAACCAAATAAATGCCTGGAATTATGTGGATGGTGTGCTCCAAATTGAAAAGCACACCTACACCAGGCTCTACTAGGAAAAACTAGATCTCCACTTTCCACAAGGTGTTTTCTGGTTTGGGATGATCTCGTTCCTTTTTCCAAGCAATAAACATCCTACAGGGTGTTTGGTTTTTATAGAATCTTTAAGTTGGAAAGACATTTAAGATCATCAACTCCAACTGTTAATCTAACACTACCCTGTCTACCCCTAAACTGTGTCCCTAAGTGCCACATCTGTGTCTTTTAAATACCTTCAGGGATGAGGACTCCACCACTCCCCTGGGCAGCCTCTTCCAACACTTGATAGCCCTTTCAATGAACAAATGTTTCCTAATATCCAATCTAAACTTCTCTGGGCACAACTTCAAGCAGTTTCCTCTTGTCCTATCACATGTTACTTGGGAGAAGAGACTGACACCCACCTCACTACAACCTCCTTTCAGGTGGTAAGATCTCCCCACAGGCTCCTTTTCTCAGGCTAAACAACCCCAGTTCCCTCAGCTGCTGCTCACAGGACTTGTTCTCTAGACCGTTCACCAGCTTTGTTGCCCAGTATTTGAGGTGCAGCCTCACTAGTGCTGAATACATGGAGATGATCGCTTCCCTAGTCCTAGTCCTACTGGCCTCTCTGTTTCTGACACAAGCCAGGATGCTGTTGGCCTTCTTGGCCACCTGGGCACACTGCTGGCTCATATTGAGACAGCTGTCAACCAACACCCTGAGGTCCTTCCCCCCCCAGGCAGCTTTCCAGCCACTCCTCCCCAGGACTGTAGGACTAGCATTGCAGCAGGTTGTGACCCCAGTACAGGACTCAGCACTTAGCCTTGTTGTCCCTCATACAATTGGCCTCAGCCCATCAATCCAGCCTCTCCAGATCCCTCTGTAGAGCCTTCCTACCCTCAAGCAGATCAACACACCTGCCCAATTTGGTGTTGCCTGGAAATATAGTGAGGGTGCCCTTGATCCCCTTATTCAGTTCAGTAATGAGGATATTAAACAGAATAGGCCCCAATACTGAGCCCTGGGGAACACCACTTGTGACTAGTTGCCAACTGGATTTAACTCCATTCACCACCACTCTTTGGGCCTGGCCATCCAGACAGTTTCTTAGCCAGTGAAGCATATATCCATCTAAGCCATGAGCAGCCAGTTTCTCCAGGAGAATGCTGTGGGAAATGGTGTTGAAGTCTAGGTAGACAACATCCACAGCCTTTCCCTCATCCACTAAGTGGGTCACCTTGTTATAGAAGGAGATCAGGTTAGTCAAGCAGGATCTGCCCTTCATGAACCCATGCTGTCTGGGCTGATCACCTGGTTGTCCTGTATATGGCAAGTGAATGCACTCAAGATGGTCTGTTCCATCATCTTCCAAGGTCACCAAGGTCAGACTGACAGGCCTGTAGTTCCCCAGGTCATCTTTCAGCTCTTCTCATAGATGGGCATCACCTTTGCTAACTCCCAGTCAACTGGAGCCTCCCCAGTTAGCCAGGACTGATGATAAATGATGGAAAGTGGATTGATGAGCACTTTTGCCAGCTCTCTCAGTACCCTCAGGTGGATTCCATCTGGCCCCATGGACTTGTATGTGTTTTAGTGGTGCAGCAGGTTGCTAACCACTTCCCCTTGAATTATGGAGGCTTCATTCTGCTCCCCATCCCTGTTGTCCAGCTCAAGGTGCTGGGCACAGAGAACAACTGGTCTTACTATTAAAGACTGAGGCACTCCACCACTGCCCTACAAAGCCTAACCTGGGAATAACTAGGGAAAAAAAATACTATGTGTCCACAGGTGGGATGATGATGTTGCTGAGAATGTCCAAAAGTGCTCCTAAAGAAGTCTCTCTGCTGGGAAAACCAGTTTACTTTTGAATTAAGGTAGTATAAAACCAAAACAAAACCTCAATGCACTCGGCTGCTGAGTGGTAGAGGTTGCATGTTACAGATTTCTCCTTACAGTGTCCAGCTTGTGCTGTTGTCATCTGTGGTCTAACTGCAGTTCCATGGTTAACTTTTCATAAGGTTTTATTGATACATTTTTATAATTCACAGTCTATCAGTCAAACATTTTCTAGTTCAGATACTGGCACATAAACTCTTTTACTTTCTCTAGGGGATGTGCAGCCAAATAAAATTACTGTTTGGTTTCAGAAGGATTTGAATGAGTAAAAATAGTGAACAAGGAAATTTGAGTTTAAAATGGCTTGGTGGAAATTTTAAATCTATTAATACAGAGGAACTTGGTGTCCACATATATACTTAGATGTAACAGGGGAAGAAAATGCAAAGAAAGACTACATCTTTTGAGACTGACTTCATTTGTAACAAGTCTGCGTTTTCAATAATGGATTGCCGAGTTCTGTTGCAGAGGATGAGGCAGAAGCCAGTCTCAAAATGTGGTATTGTAAGAACAGTGAGAATGACTGAAGTGAGGGGTAGCATCCAGGAAGAAACCTGGATCCCAATCCAAACCTGTTTGATAAACTTCAACTGTCTCAAACGTAACCCTCACATCTATATAATACATAAAGGAAAGTGTGGTTTGGGATTGTTTTATTTATTTTTTTTTTAACTGTGTCAACAGATACCTACAAAGCCTTTGTAACGATGGAGAAGTACAAGGGGTAAGCGGATGAAAAACAGGCTGCAGTTTCCTGCTACTACCCTGAAAAGAGCGTGCAGTGCACATACTGGTTCAAAATCCTTCATCCACAGCTTGTAAGAGAGGGCTGAAAAATAACATTAGTCTTGCAAGAGTTAAGTTGTAAGATAGCAGCTTCAAGAAAAGGATAATCTATAATTTAAGCCAAGAGGGTGAAGCAGGTCTTTCATAATGTAAGTAAAAGCTGTTATGCCCTGGGGAAAGCATGTACACTGCTAGCAGGGGGAATGATTATTTTGGTTTTTCCATTATACCAGATTGCAAACAGTGGCTGATAAAGCATCTCTCTCTGGTGAGGAGGCTGGGAGGGAAAGGGGCACATTACTGTGCTGAGGGTGGGGGGCTGCTCTGCAGCCAGGGCTGCAGCTGGTTTCTTCAGCTCCCTTCCACACATTAGCTGTGCCTATTTATCTCCAGAATGAATTTCATTTGAAGAACGGTAATCTCCCAAGAAGCTGAAATGCAATTTGCTTTTAAAAAATAGGAAAAAAAGATTGCGTCGCACTTTGTGTTTCACAGTCTGAGTTTTAAATGCCAGACAGGCTCTACTATTCTTGTCACTCCTATCAAAACACATATATGTTGAAACCCTGAAGTGGAAAGGGCTGTGTGGAAAGCAGCCCTTTTAAGAAGCTGAGGTTTTGTAAGTACAGAAGCTGAGATGGGAGTGTAACAAAGGCTCTGTGTTGTGCTGTTGCACATCAGAGCCAAAGAAACCCTAAGGGGCACATCTCTAGTACCATGTCTAGCAGATTATTCATGCAACTCTAGTTGCCAGTAATGAGTTGTGTGGCTAATCTGTCATGCACAGCACTAAAATGCTCCCCTTCCCCTGAGGGGCTGAGCTCACACGGCACTTTGCTCCCCCCCAGGGTGCTGAGCACCGTTAGAGCCTCCCCTAGCTGATGGGACAGGGCAACGGTGTGTTAGCCCTGGCAAACAGAAAAGCGAGACCAAGAAAGAAAAGGCATCTTTAACAGCAGCTCAAGCCACTACAGACAGGGTTGTTAGCCCATAGTATGGTTAATATTCAGGGAGGGAGGCTACTTATCTACAGTGATATGCCATGAATTAATAAGAGGCATCAGAAACATCCCTAATGGAGCACAGAAAATCTGCCCCTTGTTTTATTTTCTCACCGATTTCACGATCCGAGTGTTTTCAATTTACAACTTAAATGCTTATTTACAAAACATTTGCCAGCATGACAAAGTCCTCTTGAAATATGAAAACTCAAGGCGTGCTCCAGCTCTGAGACCATCGCACACGCCCATTCTGTCATGCATCAGCTTCTGCTGTAATCGGAGCAGAGTCGAGGTTGCCAGGCTGTAGTTGCATGGGGTCTGTGAGGCTAATGTGATTACTTGTTTGGTCAAAAAAAAAAAAAAAGAGATCCTTTGCCCGATTACCCACCTAGCAAATAAGTAGAAAAAAGATTTTAAAATAGCTGTTTAATCTCAGTCTGCAGAAGTCTGAATTTCCCGGGATGTTCCTCACCCTGAATTTTATTGGAAGTATGAGTCTGTAAAGGTGAATTATTAAATCAGCCATTAATATATATGTTAAATTTGTTAATAACAGCAGTGATAGTCCTATGTATTGATACAACTCCAGTAGTGGAGTCTTTAAGGAAAAAAATAAAACTACTAACAGATTTAGGATTTAAAATCCCTAGAGTTATTTTCCTACAAATTCACAATGCCTCAGCCTGTTTCTTCATGGTCCCAGCCAGGTACAGGCTGCTCTGCACGTGGGGTCGGTCACCCCCCAAGCCTGCTGTGCTCTCTGCTGCACACACGGTCTTTCTTCCGCTCTGCCCAAGCAGCCAGAGCCTGGCTTTTCAGCACAAGGCTGGGAAGCACCATCAGCTTAATTTTCTGAGCTGCTGCCTACGAGAGGAGCCTGCAGCATAATAAGGGGTTTCAGTTATTTTGCCCGTCTTGCAATAGTCTGGGGTTGGCCTCCCACTAGACTGGGTGTTGTACATATTTTTAAAGAACAATCCCTGCCCCTAGCAATGTACGTCTTTCCTATGGAGACGGAAGGATGCAGCAAAGAAACAAGGAGAGCGTGACACTGTCAGATGATGGAGGAGGAGGGGAGGCAGAGCTGCACAAGGGCTGGGCAGGCTTCACAGCTGGAGAAGGTCGGCTGGAGCGGTGGGTGGAGGATCAAGTCGTCTTGAATAGAGGGAAGGTGAACAGTGGTCCAGATGCTGTGGAAGTACAGGGTAGATACCAAGGGAGCACAGACCCCAAAGCACTGGTCTCAGGTTTGACTGGAAATCGCAGTTCCTTCCTTAAAAGAGCAGATGAGAAGAATGTCATTAAAAGATGCCAATTAGTAAGAATGTCAGGAAGGATGGGGCAGAGTGTTGGGAGAATGATTTATTTCGTCTCTTTCCCTCACAATGACATGTTTTGAAAGCTGATTTAAAACAAACCCTGAGTGTTCTTAATGATAGAGAGGAGCCTTTATTCTTTTTTGGACAGGGTGGTAGGAGAAGGGGACGGAATGTGTGATGTCAGTTGATAATGGCTGATAGGGAAGAGGCATCCAAGACCCAAAAGACTGGCCATGCCAGGCATGTTTTTATCAATGGGTGATTTGAATATTTACATTTTCAAGGAAGAATTTTCTTTGTTTGCTCTGCACACCAGGGACTTCTTGGCCAGTCTAAACAGTAAAGGTTTCTAATGTAAATAATTGCTCTGCTGATTTGCGTGATGCAGAAGGATTAGAGGTGGGAAGTCCCTCAAAGAAGAGGGAAGAGGGTGCTCTGCACAAGAAAAGACAAGCCTGAAAAGTGGCAACAGAGGTGGGCACGTCAGCTGTCCCCCTCTGTTGCCCGCTCCATTACCAAAAGCTGTTTGCCTGCACACGTTCTAGGGTGGGGTGCCAAAATGTCAGCATTTGATGTCAGTTCACTGGTTTTGGTAAGCGGTGTGTAGCAGCTCAGGAGGGAGAAGGCCGGCTCAGAGCATCTGTCCCTGGCATTATGCAGCAGGTACTTGGTTCTCACCTGGCAGCAACCGGTAGCTGTGTGCTGAGGGCACTGCTCCCGGTTTTTCTTCTTTTTTTAAGCTGCTTGTGGAATCCAGCTATGGTTTGAAACCACTCACTTCCGAACATCAGCCTTCAGACTCAAGTACCTAAGGCTTTGTGACTCTGGTGTCTATCTCATGATCATTGTTGCAGGGCTAATAACGCTGTAAAAGTTGTGATTCAGAAACTATACCTAGAGCACACGTAACAAAACCACACTGAGACTGACCTGCTCACTGGATCTATGGGGCTGCTCTTGCCAGGAGCTGGGACCTTTCTGCGCTCCTAGGCTTGCAGGTTTGGAGATGTCGGCAGCCCTGGAAATTTACTGGATAATTTGCATGGGCTGCTGTTGAAGAGGCTTCAGAAGAATGAGACATCTTAGTGACTTCAATTAAATTTGGTGAATAGCTAATGAATGTCATGAAATGCTCTGCGGGCTGGAAGATCACACCTATGTCCCCATTTCTGACGTAACTTCCAAATAATATTCACAGTGATGACACATTACTGAAAAAGAAAATCCAAACCAAGTTTCTAGGGCAATCTTTTCTTGAAGGGTGACTGGGGAAGATGATGCTCATTTGCCTATCTGTGTATATACAAAGAGCCCAAACAGGTTTTGGCTCTAAAAGCCCACATGACAGAGTTTGGTGCGACCCTCCTCCAGCTTCGATGCCTCTGCGGCCCAGCGGGCTGGGGCGGTGTGGACCTCCCGAAGCGGTGGCCTCCCTTGGGTTCCCAGCTGGACGCTCGTGGGTTTCCGGCGTGACCTTGGCCGGCCGCTCGGGGAGCGTATTTCGCGGACCACTTCTGTAGCGATGGAGGCCTGGGGGCAGCCCGCCCTTCCCCGGCCCCGGGCAAACCCTTCTCCCAGAGTCTCCTTGAGGCCGGGTCGGGGTGTCTCGGCAGAGAGTGGGGGCCTGCTCGGTTCTGGGGGCGGCTCTGGGAGGGAGAGGTCCCCGCTGCCGGTGCCCCGAAGGGTGTGAGGGGGCGCTGGGGGGGAAGCCGCGGGCAGCCGCCATCTCAGGGCAGGCCGCGCCCCCCGCCACACCGGGGCGGTGGCTCCCGGTCCCCTCCCGTCCCGTCCCGCCGGAGCCCCCCGGGGGAGGGGCCGGCGGCCGGGCCCTGCCCTCCCGCAGCCGCTGCAGCGGCCGCGCAGCCGGTTTGCCGCCGTGAAGCGGGGAGCCGCTGCCGCGGGGCGGAGCCGACACCGGGATATCTTCCCTCCTTCCCTCCCTCCCTCCCTCCGTCCCGCCCGCCGCGCCGGCCGGCATCGCCGCGGCGGGCAGCGCGGCGGAGGGTGCTGCCAGCGCCGGGCGTGAGCGGCGGAGCCTCGCCGCGGGGTGCGCGAAGATGCTGTCCTACAGCGTGCTGGACGCCAACGTGGTGGACGTGGAGAAGCGGAGGAACCCCTCGAAGCACTACGTGAGTGGCGGAGGGGCCCGGCCGAGCCCCCGGTCCGCCGCCGGGCTGGCTGCCTGCCTGCGGGGGGCGGCGCACGTGTGCGGGCGGCGGGACGGGACGGGACGGGACGGGACGAGACGGGGCCCCTCGCGGTGCGGTGCCCGGAGCGCGGAGCGTGCCCCGCCGGGCGGGAGGCGCTGCCCCGGGGCGCCGTCCCCCGCCTGACCTTGGCAAGGCACCCGGCGCCCGGTAGCCGTGTCTGCCGCCGCGTCCGCCCGGTTTGCCCCTGCGGGGACGCAGGTGAGGCGACCGCGGCGGTCCGGGCGGCCGGGGGCAGCGGGGACCCGCACGGAGGGGTGGTTCGCTGTGGACCTGCAGCTCGTTTTTCCTCGGTCCTTTTCATCCCGTTTCGCTGTTGGCTGCCTTTTTTTGTTTGTTTGTTTTAATGTTATCATTTTGAAGTTTCCTTCCCTTCTGGAGGTGGATCTTCCCCTCTTGCTCAGCAGCACCCAGCACAGGATGGGACAGGTCTCTTGGCTCCATCCTGGGCACGGCACTACAGAGTGGGGAGCAGAGTAAGGCTCTTCTTCTTGTAGGGTTGGTGAGGCGGAGGTGCTGAAGGCATCTTCCCTCGTGTTCTCCCATAAGTTACATTAAGGCCCTTTTTGAGGGGAGATATGGTTTGCATGGTTATCAAGGCAGACTGATCTTTTGGGATACCTTTCATCTCTCATTTGCCTTCTTCCTTTCACGCCTTACTGCTAATAGCACGGCATCAGAGGAGGATTTTTAACAACCTTCCCAGACTCCAGTATTGCAGAGTGTCATGTGAAAGTGTCCTTTGCCTGCAGGAGTTTATAGCATACAGTGGAGTAGCTTTTGCCCATCCACATAAGTAGGCATCTTCTCTTTCTGTTTCTGTAGTTTAGTTGCACCAAAGCCTTTAACCCTTTCCTGAAAATACAACCTGTATTTTCATATGCAGAAGGTTGGATCTTGTGCATAGAGAAGGTAAGTTATCGGTCCTTGGTAAGGAAAAGCCCGAGGAGGTGTTGCGTCTGGTGTGAAATCGCTCCGAGTATAATATGTTTCTTGGCGTCGCAAGTCTTGTCAGACTTCTTCAGAGCCAGTCAGCATTTGAGTGGGTTACCTGAAAGATAAGGCCAAAGATCAAACATAAAGCTTTGTATTAGTATTTCATATCACTGAGCTTTTTCATCTATGGCTTAAACCATAACCCCATTTGAGGCTAGAGGGCACTATGTTGCTGAGAGTAGCTGATTTGTAGAAGCCGATTTGATGTAAAGCTGAAGCTCTCATCTACCCTGGAATTAAGCATCTTATGCCCAGTTCATGGGAGTGGAAGTTTTAGGTCTCGTGTCCCCTTGGGTTGCCAGCTGGACCCGTGTGTTCAGTCTATTACTCATTCACCTATTCCAGGTGGGAAAGGCTTCTTCAGTTTTTTGCAAGCTGCTGCTGTGAATTGTTGCTGACAGCACTGAGGGCTGTTACCTCACCTGAAAAGAGGCAGCAATTCAGCATCTGTGAAGTACATCTGCCAAGCACAGTTATACAAAAGGACTGGTAGCAATATCTTGGAAATCATCAGGAGAAATGGACATTGTTAATTTCCCATTTGTTGGAAAATAACCAGAAAACAGGTTTAAATCCTGTTTTTACACTTTTGAAAGAAAATAGTTGCCGTGTTTTTCTGCAGAAACACATCTGCATTTCCTTCATGGTCATTGATGCATTGTATTTTAGTAACAGTAACCTAAGCTGTTCCAAGAAGCTCTCTTTAATGCTTCTAGTGGCAAATCTATTCAATTTCCCTTCACTTCTCCCTCTGTACACCTTTTCTAATATTGTTTTCTGCACAGTAGTTCCATATCTCTGTGTATTCAGTTCTTGGCCAAAAAGTCTCAAACTGAATGGTTTGTTGGGTGGCTAGTGTAGGGTCTGCCTTTTGTTCCACTCAGTCTCTGGCTATGCAGTGTGCAGCACAATAGGGTCTTAGTTCGCAATCAAGTATTGGAGTAATTCAGTTAAAAATAATGTCCTTATCTCTTTCTTTTAAATGAGTGAATTAGCCCACAGGTCCAAGAGTCTTGGACTCTTCTTCTTTTCCTAGATCGCAGTTTGCTGCGGGTGCATGTGCTGCAGCCTTTCATCTGGCTTTGTCTGGAGGAACTCACTCAGGGTGAACTCACGCTATCAAAGAATTTCATTCCCTGGGTCTGATTCATTGACCACTGTTAGTTTGGTTCTCTGCTTCTTTTTAATATGAAACAATGATTTTCTTCTGAAATGAACATAAATGTGATTTGGGATTTAATTCCCTTCTTTGCCTGTGGATAGTTTGTAAAGTGCAAAGCTTGGTGCTCTCTGCTGTATGTGGCTCTCTAATATCAAAAAGCCTTTCTACTGCCAACATCCATAAACACCTTCATGCCATGCCTTAAGGCCACATGACACGTACCTTATCATCACATGAATGTGTGTTTCTCTGGTGGATGGTAGCTTAGGTGTTACAGGAGTTTTAACATGACTCCCTTTCCTTTTCATTGTCACCTTTCAGGGCCATGGTGGAGCCTGGAGAGATGAAAGCAAGTCTTAGGTGTTGTGGGCATATGGAGAGGGCTAAATGTGAGTAGCACATAAGGCCCTGCGTTGCTTGGCCTAGATAGCAGCAATCATTCCCTGGAGAAGATGTCTTTCCTGATATGAGCATAGCTTTTGTGGCCTTGACTCAAGAAAGTACAAGAAAGAAGGCAGCTTTGCATATCTTCTGCTGTGATCCCTGTGTGTGAAACTTCTGAAGATCTTAATCCCTCACTGGAAGATTTGTAGGGCCCTGAACATGGAAAGAGAGAAAAATCTTGGATCCAGTGCTATTTGACAGGAACCCAGCCAGCACTTTCCACCCCTTGGAAATTGCTACTAGGGAAGGAATCTGCAATGCCTCCCTCTGTGTCCCTGTCAGCAACTGGGTAGCACAATGCCACATGGTTGGCTGGGGGCCCTGGATGGCAGCATGTGAAAGGATAAACAGAAGGTTGGATCGATAACCACATGCCTGTTGTATGGTATATCCCTAATGTAAGCTACTGCTGCTCTTACAGCTCTTGACTTTCCTAATTAACTTCTTATTCTTTCTCCATACTGATGGTCTCTTAAAAATTGATTTGTGCTTGGTAGTACTTCAAAAATGTTAAATCTCATTGCTTTCCCCCTTCCCCTTTCTTTTGACAAGAACAATGTCAGGAAGGTCACGTCTGGATTTGTTGGAAAGACCCTTGATGCAACAGGGGTCATACACTGGCTGAGCAATAGCGTGGTGAAGCTGGGTGGATTAGGACATCGCAGTTAATGGTTGAAGGTGTCAGTTAATCATTCTGAAGAGAAAAAGCTGGTAACAAAATCCAAATCCCTTTTCCGGCCCCTGCTAAGTTTTAAACAGTCTGAAAGTCTCTTCTCTCAGTTGTTGAATTGTGATATATTTATGGGGTACCTTCTCTGGCTTTTAGTCTGAAATTGTGATTGAGTTAAACATGAAATGATCTCAAAACAGAAATGCATTCTCTCTATATAAAAACCAGCCATCGAGGAGTTTAAACAAGACATTCTTCTCTCCCCTCTCTATTTCCAGGTTATCTTTAGGCAGATATCTTACACTATGCCCAAATGTCTGACTCTTAGAAGCCCTGCAGGGAGTGTCTGCCTACCAGATGTGCTTGATCCTTCTCTCAGGGTGGTGAGGGTGGGTTAGCACCTTCACCTGTTCACAGTTTCACAGGACCTGACTGATGGCAAACATTTATTAGAAGCCAAATGAAAGGTATCCCCACCCCCCCATGCCTGACCACTTGCTTTGCCATGGAGGACTGAGTAGTTACTAATGTAAATTATCTTACTAGATGTTTGTATCCTTGAGGTCATTTCTGAGGTCCCTCAGTGTGCCTGTGTTATCCCAAGGGCAGGAATGGCTCTATCAGTACACATTTCCTCTTCCAGCACTGCTCGTGTTGTAGTGTGTTTTCCTGCTTTGTACAGCATGGAGGGAAGGTAAATCAGTCTTGCTTTTTAAGTGTCTGCCCTGGCTCTTTCCAGTTAGAATGAGGTGCATTGTTTATTTTAGTTGTCTGAGATGCCTGCATACTGTCCCAGTTCCTCCCCAGGGTCATTGTTTTCTGATGCCATTTCTGAATGTTTCAAGATTGCTCTTGTAAGAATCTCTCTGCTGTAGGGTTGCTAACCTCCTTGGGGCACTGGCATTGCTGACTTGTGAGGGATTGAGTCCTGCTGTGTTGGGTTTTAGCATTGCTTCCAGGAGAACGCGAGTGTGCTTGTCACAAGTGACCTTTTGTAAAATGTCAGCATACTTTGAAGAAAAAACTTGTACTGCTTGGGTCAAGCTCTCTTGCTTGTGTCTCAGCTGTTAGGCTGTTTAGGCTCAAGAGTGACTCAGGTGCGATCAGGCAACTTCATGGCTTTATTTGTCTTTGTTGCAAGCTGCTCCTTATACAGAGGCCAGCACTGATGAGGAGGGTCTGGGACATGTCATAGATTTAGGGGCAAGGATCTTTGTTCTTGTGTTTGTTTCTTGTACGTATCATGGGAGAAGGAGCTGGATTCCTCCTGCTTGGGTCATCACATGGGTTGTCCAGTGTAGCACTGCCTGTAGGTCCTGAGTTGAGGAGCTCCATGTGCCACTTGTGCTAGGAGTAGCAGTGATTCATGAATAAGAAAGGCTCAGCCTGGCTTTGCTTGACCCTTGTAATTAGCAGAGCTGGGGACTGTGAGACAGATTGCTTCCAGAGTGAACAGCATGTGACATACCTGGAACTCACATGGCTGGTGGCCTGTAGGTAGAGTGCAGTGAGGGACCTGATATGAATCAGAAGGCAGTGTGAAATGAGTAGGTGGAGTACCTATTTAGGACTTATGATCCATTTTCTGTTCTCCCCTTCCCTCCATCAAGACACCCTGTATGGATTTCCTTCCAGGGCCTGTGATCCAGCTTGACTTGCTCGTCTGAATTGTTATTATTACTATTAGCTTTGCTTGGAGTATGGGGAAAAAGCCAGAAAATTAGCAGGCTGCTCTGTGACTTCATCGTTCCTCAGAACTGAAGTTCTGTGCGTTGGCAAGGGTTATGTCAGAGGTGACTGTGATCTCCTATGTGCAGAGCAGAGGAGAGCTCGGGAAAAAGGTTGTGGTATGATATTCCCTCTCCCTTGCAGTGTTTATCTCTGTGTATAGACAAACACCCTGCTGGGGAAGACACATCCTTAAGGGTAATTTCCATCACTCTGCCTGTTTTAAATGCAGATCTTACCATTTTGCAGACTACAAATTTGTCGTTGTTTTTAATGTCTGATGTAAGTCAGTATTTCTGAAATATCTGGAAGCTGTGGATAGACGGTCCCCTGCAGGTTGGTTCAGCTCTTTGCCTCCCAAATGGCCAGAGGAGCAGGGGTAGCCGGAGGGAGAGATCAAACCTTGCTAGTACAAAGCTGCCTTCACTCACCGGTGCTCAGAGGACTTCTCTCTTCCTTACCACTGTAATTAGTTCTTGATGGAAATGTTGCCTGTTTAAGGGAAGTTCTTCCCTAACAGCTGAGGGTTTAGTTTCTGTGTCCTGGTGTTTTATTTTTACTTTTTTGGGCACCGTTGTTTTATGGGGCCAATGTAACATAGAGGTTTTTCCTATTTGCTGCCCGAGAGATTCACTTTCTACACTGTGTCAGCATCCCCTTAGCCTTCCAGTGCCACACCTGCATGTGATTCTCTCTGAGGTATTTTCTGTGTTACTTTATTGTAGGAAATGCCCAAGAGAGGCACAGTTCTTTGAGCTCGTTCAGAGCAGGTTTGCAAAGTAGCTCAGATGCTTTTCATCAGGCACTGTCTGGCAGTTAATTGCCTTTGTAACTCAAGGCTTCTTCAGCGGGCAGCAGGGTAGCCCAGCAGGTTAAGGAGCACTCGCAGTCCTTTCTTCCAGCAGCATTGTGGGTTGGTGGCATTCCTCCAAGAGAGAGCAGTATCTTAAATTCAACAGTTTGGAAAGTAAATGGCTGTCCCCAGCCTTAGGAATAGTTTAAAAATGAAGAGAGAGACAAGGTAGCTGTCCTGATTTGTTGTGGTCGGGGCAGAATGAAATAACGCAGGAGGCTTTACGTCCCGGTGGGCTGCCTGTACTGGTTCTCCTGTGGTTCAGCCTGCAGTGTGCTGGGAGGGCAGGCAAAAGAAAGCTCAGAGAAAAAAAGCTTTTAGCAAGCCCATGAGCTGGGGGCAATGGCTCCGCAAGCCTCCAAGTTCCGTTTAAAAAGTGATGAAGATGCCACTTGATGAAGATGCAACCAGGACTTGGTTGCTAGGGAGATGTTGACCTAAGAGAACAAATACTTTCAGCTGCTGCAAGCTGCAGATGACTTCTGGCTTTGTAAGGGCCCAGAGTGGGGGGTGTGCAAGGGTGAGCACTGGGGCCTGCTTGTGCTTGATGGGTTGTAGTCAAAATTATGCCAGTCTCTCTTCTTTGAGCTAAAAGTGAGAGCAGTGGAGAGAAAAAAACATGCCCTTTTCCCAGAAGGGGTGACTGGAGAGAGAGATGAACAGACATCCTAAGGAAGCAAGTGATGGGATAGGAAATGGAGCCCAGACTTTCTGCATCCCAGAGCAGCTCATCTGTTCATTGCACCCAGCCAGTAGAGACATGGATGGGAAGCTGAAAGGTATTACCCCTTCCATTCCAGCAAGGTAGGGTATGTGCTGGTACCCTCATTGGGAAGGTGAGGCAAATGGAGGTGAAGTGGTTGGCCCAAGGCTACCCGTGAAGCTTGTGGCAGCATTTTCTATTCTTTTCTTTGGCTTCTAAAGCAGTCTTGCAAATTATCTGATAAAAGTACGCGGCCTGAAAAAATACTACTCTTGTATTCTGTCATTGTCTTCCTCAAAACTCATTTCCCATTTGATATGGATTAAACAGGAAGAGGGATTCAATGTGACCCTACCTGAGGCAGGAGGTGACGTACAAACTCTCTAATTTAGTCATTTGGGAGGAAACAGCTGGACCTTCTAATGTGAGATGATTTTTTTTTTAATTTTTTTTTTAATCTTCCTTTTTCATGCCATATCCTCCTTAATCTGTGCCTGCTCACGCAAAGGGAACTGCTCCCCAGTAACCGCAGAGAAGAGCAGGATCATTAGAGGGGTCTGACAGCACGGCGTGTCGTTGGCATTGTGAAGCTGACTGCTTGCTTGTAGCTAGAGCTGACACCTTCTCTCCTGGAGCGTGCTCTGTAAATATTGCATGAAGAAGGCAGAGAGCTACACAGTAGCATACTGTTTGAAATTGGTAGTGTCTGCTGCTTAATCAGGTAGTGTTAAAACCAAATACAGTCAAGTCAACGGAAAAAAAACTTCACTTAACTTCCCTGGGCCCTGGCTCACACCCCTAGAGAGAGGCTTTGTTTAAGGTTTTACTGAGAAGTTTGTAATTACCATGTTTCTTAATGTAGTGCATTTCCCTTTGCCTTTACTATGAAAGCAAAAATACAGTTTCCAGGATCTCTTTGTTATCCTCTTCTAGGCAGGGACATCATCACATTTGAGGTGGGGCTGAGGCAAAAGGAAACCAGGTGGATTTCTTCACCTGAAAGGATTTTTGAAGTGGAACATCTTGCAACCTAGTTAGAACCTTCCCACTTCAGCTTGCTCAGTCTTTGCACCAGTTTCTAGGTGAATATATAAATGTTAATCTAGTCAGTCTTTCAAACTCACATTCACTAAATGTCAGTAATATGGTATACTCAAATGTGGAGGGTTTTTGGAATGCCTAAAAAGTCTTTATTACAAAGCAAGGATGCTTTTGTACTGCAACAGCTGCAGACAGACCTGAAAGATGGTCTCTGCACTGAGCTGTTAAGCAATGACACACAGATCCAGGCATGTGGGGACAGTGGGACAATATCAACTAGCTGAGCAGGTAGTTGTCTCAGCGTAGTGGTAATCCAAGCTACTGTGGTCATTTAGGCATCATTGCAAAGAATGGGTGTAAAGAAAGATAACGTAATAACACTTTATATTGCCCTGGGGTAAAGGTAGAGCAGAGAGATGCTGTTCATTGTAGTACCTTTTAAGTGCTTGAATGTGGTGGTATTAACTGGTGCTCTTGTGTTTAGGGTGACCTTTGTGACAATCATAAAGGTTCTCCTCTTTATTTTACTGAGCTATTGATTTTGGCAAAGCTACTCCTTGTTCCTGTTTATGAAGAGGAGTTCAATGTATAAGTAACTAAAAAAGTTCTTAGACTGGAAGAATTCTAATTTTGTGGGCTGAATACACATCCCCCAGTCTGTGTCTTCATCAGAATTTCACATATTGCACTAGTATGCTGCAGTGTATTCTTAATGGGTCTTAATAGACACTGACTGCTCTAGCACAGGGTTTGGGCGTACCATGGCTTCACTATAAGGCTGTAACGCTGTATAATAACTTTCCTTATTATAATGCAACTTCATTAGTTTGTGATGGTTGGATAGAATAAAATATTCATAGACTTTAAGTGTTCATAAATATTTATGTGGTTCCATACATACTGTGTTTGGAACCTAACTAGTAGTAATTATGTTTCGATATGTTGCTGGCACTTTGACCAGTGGGGTGTGTTTTATTTTTCCTATAAACCACACTGGCTACATGCAGTGATGCACTGCGCTTCTATGCCCTCAGCAGTCAGCAGTATGATTTTATAGGCTTGAATCAAACTTGTTTGCAAGGAAAACAGCCCTGTCTATGGTCATAGGGAGAAATGTGCCAAACCTCTACTAACCATAGCTGTGTTTAAACGGGACCTCCACGCTGCCATTCTGTCTCCTCTACAGAAGTCTTCCATGTCTGTCCCTGAAATACTGGAAGCATGGTTCTCCACTGTCCAGGATGTGCCTATAAATGCAAACTTTAATGTATAAAGTTCATAAATCATCCCAAAAAGTTTGAACTAATGTCCTCTGTGATACATGCAAGACATTTTGTAGAAGAGTAGAAGAGCTCACGTGTCCTCTTTTCTTGTAGTGTGGCCTTCTCTCTGCATCTTGGATTTGCTCATCTTTTATAAAGTGTAAACGTGTGTGTTACCTCAGGGCTGACTGGTAGCATAGGCTTTGGAACCTCTGAGTTTGGGTCATAGTCCTCTACCAGCAGGTCCACCCCTGGGATCAGGGATTGCAGAATGGCAGAGTCATGTTGTTATCTGGGAGTCAGACCGTTCCTTCCCTAATAGCAATCAGCAGACACAGCAATAAATGGGATGATTTAAAAGCTATGTTCTCCTATGAGGAAACACACATTTAGGATGCCAGCCATGCTGGACAACTGTGAGCCAGTTCCTCTGGGACATTCCTTCCTGTCTTGGAGTCTTAGGGTCTGTGGAGGTACTTGAGGTGAAGCATGGAACATGGTCTTTCTGGGAGAAAGGCCCTTGGCAGTAGGTTACTAGCTACTGCTGTCTGATCTCTCTCTGGTGTCTCTGTATTCCCTGTGAGGAATGCTCACCAACCGAGGTGAAGTCTTGCCAGGCATTCTTCTGCCTTCAGGGGTTTAATGCGGCAGAGAGCATCTGAATTATCGTTTTCCTAACTCTGTGAAGATGAGGTTTCTAATTGCTCCCTCAGTATGCCATGAGATTTTCCTACTCTTTGGCTCAAGCTGTTCTTTTATTATTTATTAATTAACCCACGCATGTATTTTTTGTGGGCAGAAGGTTGTTCCTGATTTTTTCCCCTCTCCGGCAGGAGCAAGCCCATAGTAGACCCCTGTGACCCCAAGCAAAATACTCTGAAAATCAGCTTTAAATGTTTTTCCATTCCCCAGCTCTGTGAGTGCTCAGTATATTTCATTTGCCTGAAAATTTGGCACATTGACACCTGCCTCATCTTGAGAAGCCTGAGCTGAAGGATGTTTTTTTTGAGGAGATAGATGCTACAAGAGGCAGCGGAGCTCCCAGGCTGCAGCAGAAGCAGGGCAGCTGGCACAGCCCCTGCTGGTGTGCAGATGGGAGGCCGGCAGTTTCCCAGGGCTGTCACTCCGGCAACTTTCACTGGCATTAAAATCACTTAGAATTTAAAAACAAACAAACAAGGATATGTGAAGGATTTTCCTGGAAGAAAGCCACAGAGAGCAGATTAAGTGCATCTCCCTCCTCCCATCTCCCAAGCATGTCACAGCAAGAAAGACTGAAGTTCAGCATTTTCCTAAGTGGGATTAAAACAGGCTCTGGAGCTGGCTCCTGGGATGGGACAGAGGAAAGCCAGGAAGAAGAGGGAAGCTGTGTGTGTTATATAAATGTATCTATGTCAGGTGAAACTGTCAGAATCCCTCAACCACCATTATTCCTTTCTATTAACAAAAAGGCTGCTTATTTTCTGTTAATAACAAAAGATTGGAGCTGTTGGCTGAAGTAGAGAAGAATAAGTGACTGATTCTAGAGGAACATCCATGCTGGTTTTGCACATGCCAAGGGGTAGCAATCATGTATCTCCTGCATTTTACAAGCCCTGGACATCCTTAAGTTCTTTCCTTTCCCTGAATCTGGATAAGTTTTCCTCTAATGCTTCAGCAAAAGGTGTTTTATGAAGATAATACAGGATGCTTGACTCAAATGCGATGTAGTGCAGTAACCAGTCTCCGAAATACTCTCACTTGAGATGCACAGAAGAGTCGTCTGGCTGTTAATTACTCGAGAAAAGATTTTGTGTTTAATCTTTTGCTGCTGTCTTTGTGATTTTAACAGTCTGTATCAAAACTCTAGATTGTTTTGGGGAAACAGTTTTCCACCTGTTTCTGAGCTGTGCAGCTGTAGCTTACATTTCATCTTTTAATGCAGACATCCTGGATTTTTGAGGATACGTATAAATAGTTCAGTTTTAACCTAAACAGATTTTAGTGGATTTGTCATGGTTAACAACCCTTGAAGACTGCAGTAATTGTGATCTGAGCAGCAGAGTCCATCAGTCTGTCTTTAAATCTCCCTCTGTCCTCTTGGCATAAAGACCAGTGGCGTTTTTTATAGCGATTGCCATTTGCTAGTGGTGCTGGAGAGTGACAAAGTGCAAGAGGCACCATCTAGGATGGAGTCGTCCTTTTGGAAAGAACTAAGGCTCCTGCCCAAGTGAGCAAGATCTGAGGATGTACAGCCTGAGGATAGAAGCAAGGCACTGCTTCTCAGATCTTGGCCTCAGTGCTGGAGGTGTAGGCCTAATGGCTTGGCTGTGGCAGTGCTGGGTTTTCTACCAATCCTTTCAGCTGTGAGTAATGTTGTGTATCTGTGTGTCCTGGTCTTGACCCTTGTAAACGCTGGGATTACTCCTCTACATAGTTCTCTTCTTTTGTTTGGGAGATACGCAGGTATTTGGTAAGAATTGGGGTTTTGATGTGGGGTTTTTTATGCATATATACATGTGTTTTGCTTCTGTTTTAACTTCTGTGTTGCTCTATATTTGAGCAAGAAGAAGGTATGTCCAAAGAAATGGGGTGGAAAGTAGAGGTTTGCAAAGAATGTTTAGATCCCATTGGAGCTCTTGCCACAGTCCTTGGCCAAACCCTAAGAATACCCTTTTATTCTTTCTTTTTTCACTCCTTCTGACAAGCTTTAATCTTGCACACAGCACGGAGTTAGTTCCCATTGTCTTAATTCTGAAGTTCTAGGTGACCTTCTAAACGTAGCAGGGCTGATTAGAGAGCATGTTGTGGGTAATGACCAGTGTCTGTCACTGGATTTTGAGGGTCTGTAGGAGGACTGATAGTGTAGCACTGACATGCTTACTGCATCCTTTATACATGTGTATCCCTGTGTGATGAGGGATTTGTGAGGCTCTGCTTGCCATGTTATCGTGTAGTGATGTGAGGCCATCAGGGCTCTAACTGATCTGATGAGTAAACAGAGATAATTTTCTACCAAGCACAGGCATTTATGGGAGTCCAGGTGCCCTTGTGTTGGGATCTTGTTTGTGAGGAGCTGAACCTTGTTGGCTGTTGTCTTTCTGTGTGTGAGAGGTGTTGGCTGGGTTATGATAAAAATTTTGACTCAGATCAGGGTGAGGGTCAACTGGCCACATGATTTGGATTGTGGAGGACTTGAAAACAACCTGAGGAGTCAAATGAAGAAATGGTGCCCACTGTTTCTATTTTAGAAAGGTAGCTAATTTAGTTAGTACTAGTACAGGACTCATAGCCCAAACCTGATGGAATATGTGTTTTATGCCCAGCACTGTGTCCTGCCCGATCCTCCATCAATCTTCTGCATCTGGTTAACATGAGCTGTAGCAGATGTAGGTCAAACCCTTACTGCCAAAAGGCCAACACGTTGTCTTTACTGCACGTTGTGGCAGAAAGCGTTAAACAGAAGGCAATGGTGGCTAATAGCTTGTTTTAGGCAAGCTATTATTTTAGTACCACTGCACTAAATGCTGAGATGACATGGGAACTCTCTTTAGCTGACGTCCTTGCGAGCCACTTGGTGACATCAAACTCCTGGACTTTTTCCAGATGAGTTTGGCCTTGCCCCAGTGACAATAGATGTTAATCTGTTGGCTTGTCAAAAAACTGTGTTAGTGGTTTTTTTTATAGACCCATTTCCAACCCTCAGATTTCCCTGCTAGTAAACACAGCATTATGTCATTTTTTTACCAGGAGCCAAGCACAAAAGCCAACTTTACAGTGCTATCGTCAGCAAACGTCCATTCATTTTGGGACTTTATCTGAGTTCCCAGGCTCGCGCTTCCCGCTGTTGCCTGTGTTCTGGTCTCTTGTGTCCATGAAAAGCCTGCAGATGCTTTGTGGGAAACATGTATAGGGTTTAACAATTGCAGCTAATACTTTCCAACCTGTTTGTCTTAGATGGGGCTCCTGTACCTGTTGAGCAAAGATCCCTTAGTTTGTAAATCTTCATCCTCTGGTGACTTTAGCCAAGACAAACTCTTGGAATCACATTCCCACGTGCAAAACAAGGTGAAGGGATTTGCAGCCCAGCCTTGTTCCTAATTGATAAAATAAAAGGCAAGTCATAGCCAGGAGCAATACCCCACCCCCAGTAGCTCCTGTGAGTTTCAAAACACAGTAGGAAAGTTGCTATTAAAAAGACTGGTTGTCAGATTTCCAAAATTATAAATTGATTTCCTTAGCTTTCAGAAACAACACTTAGCACAGATGAAATAAAGCCATTTATAACATTCTTATAACAGTTGTTCCTTGTTTTGCTCCTGGACTTATCCTTCACAGAGACAGATGGAAATATGAAAGTAAAGATTTATAAAGTTATCTTCAGTGGTTGGGAGCCAATCTGCTTAAAGCAAGCCTTTCACCCTTAGCTGGCAGTTAGTCTTTCTGGGGTTAGCAACAGTATAGTCCTTCTCATACTAAGACCTGTCTGAAATGATATCCCAAATCAGCTGAAGCTGTCTAGAAAGAGGAGAGAGGGATGCTTGTTTGAATGCAGATCCTGAATTCTTCTGATACAGGCACAGAGGTGATTGAGAAACAGGTTCAGCCTTTTGGCAGTGGTGCAAGAACGATGACGTTCTTGGGTATAAGGTGGAATAAAATGAAATGGTTTTTTCTCACTGTGTAATTAAGCTGTGCAACACCTTGCTGAAAAGTGATATACAGGCTGAAAATACAAAAGGTTTTAAAAAAAAATAAATAAAAATTGACACCTTTCTGGAGACAAGACTGACTACTATCAAGATAGGTGGTTGGATCAGAAAGTCTGTAATCTTTCAGTTGCTAAAAGCTACGCACACTGTGTTCTCACTGTTGCTATTAAGCAGTTACCATGTAGCTTCCTTAAAACTGGAGTGCTGAGTTTAGATACAACTTCTTTTTGGCCTGGACTGGGTCTTCTGATGCTTTTCCAGATGCCCCTTAACTGTATGGCACTAGCCCAGGCTTCTGAGGATTGCTGTATGTTGCTGACATTAGTGAGAGCTGTTGATTCTTGACCAGCTGAAGTTAGGAAGCACAGTGCATGCTATGAGGAAGTGAGCCTCCCATCATCACTTCCACCTCCCTTCTCTCCTTCATACGTTTTTTTTTTTGATCCTATCATGCATTTATGGGCCAGTGTCACACATCTGGGCCTTGGCAGATAACTTGCTAGCCAGTCAAGTGGCAAATTATTTTTGTAGAGATATCACGTCTGGTATGACTATTAATATATATTTAGGCTTTGTACTTATTTAATGCCTTTCCTCCAAGCATTCCCCAACACTCTGTACATCAGCACCTTTTTGCAAGGTAGGCAGGTCAGGCAGGGAGAGCATTGTTTTTGCAGCAGTACGTCTCCTGGCAGAAGTACCTTTTCAGAGCTACCACAAGACCAGCAGATAATTTGATCTGATGGAAAAAAGTTGTTCTTTTATGGTTGGAAGTACTGTGAGTGGGTCATGAACAGTAGAACGTAGACCTGGAACAGCCCTAGGTCATTGTGTGCAAGCATATTGCATTCCCACATATAAACCTTCAAGGTGGTTGGGTTAGCTTGATTTGAAGCTTCAAACTTCTTCTGTTGGTTAATGACTTCCAGTGTAGACTTTTTTTTTTAAATTCACAAGCATCCTGTTTGGTGGCATGCCAGTATTGTCCTTTTTCATAAACAGGTCTCTTCACTCTCAGTTTGGTTTGACCTCATGTCTCCCTTCTCTCCACTATTTTGTAGAAAGTGATTGTGTCCTTTCTTAGCCTTCATTCTGCTGAGCTGCTCTAGCTTCCTCCTGTAGAAAACGCAGCCCTCAAAGGTGCATAGCAAACAGGTTTTCCCTCCCCACGCTTCTCACAGTCATTGGAGACTGAACACAAGAAACCTCTTTAGCCCAGGCACTGACAATTCAGTCTGGGCAACTTCAAACATGGAGTGGGTTGAAGTGCACTACTGGGTACAGCCTTGCCCGTGTTGGCAGGGGCCAGATGCAGCTGCTTGGGAGTAAGTTTGACCTCAGTGGGGTGATTTGCCAGATGTAGTCAGGTGCAGTTTGGGGGAGATGGGCTCCTGAGTCTGCCCTGCCCCTGAGCTGTGCTCTGTGTCAGCATGAAGGAGGATGTTTGTTGGAGAGTAACTTGTGGTTCTTCCATGGTTTCATTTTTCTTCCCTTCAAGGAGTTTCAGAACTAGTCCCAAAGTCTTGCAAGTGACACTCCACTTGCAAAAGCAGAGGAGAGAAAACGTGTCTGATTATGTTCCCATCTTAGCTTTAATGAGGGTAATTTTAAGCAGATGGTGTCTATTTAATGTTCTGAAAGCGCAGATAAACTAGTTTTCAGCAGGTCTCAGGAATGGAGTAGGAGAGATGAAGGGCATCATTTTAGTGGGCAGCCCATTTCCCAGGGAGATGCTTGGCAGGGTTGCTAGAGCACTTGGGTGAAGCCCTCTCATTTGGGCAAGCTCTGTGTGTCCTGCTTGGGTGAGAGAAGAGGTGGCCTGCGGTTTCTGTCTGAGCTTCAACAACAGTAAATAATTCCAGATTGATGTTGTGGAAGCATGCTGTTTTTGTGAAGGGAGGACAAGGGAAGAGCCAAACATAACAAGAGTTTCTCAGTGCTTGGGGAAGAGAGCCAGGGTCACATTTGGAGCTTGTAGTGTTGGCAGGCACAGAAATAACGTGCCAGATCACACGTGTATCAGTGGAGATAACTGGGGTGATTATCAGCAAGCTTCTTTGTGGGTTGGTTTGTGATGCTGATGATCCAAAACTGATGCTGGGATGTTTCAGACAAACACTTTCTCTTTTCAGCTTCCATATCTGCTCTTTTTTGATGTTTTTGGCATTTGTCTTTGGGGTAAGGAAGAGGCCATAGCAACCCCTGGGATTTCAGTCCTCATGAGTCCTAGTTGTGCAGTTATAGATCTGCTGCCATTAAAATCAACACCACTTGAAATTGTCTGCTTTCCAAAGCTGGGTGCTGACTCTCCTCCAGAGTACTGGGTTTCTCATCCAAAGTGAGCCTTGACCCAGGCTGTTTGGTCAGCTGTCATGGCTGGTGTCTCTCCATCCCCCTTTGTTGGGGAACATCCTAGGACCTGGCATGAAGATTGTTCAGTGTCTTCACTGGCATTCTCAGTACTGGTTTTTACACATCTTGTAAAACTAACATTATCAGTGAACTAAGAAGGCTTTGAATGACTGCAGTTTACTTCATCAAAGCAATCTGAGATTCCTTTGTCCTTCAGATGTTTAACTTCCAATGTTAAAGGCTGATTTCTTTGGGAGATCCAAGAGGGGAATGCCATGCATTATGTTTTAAGGCAGTAGTTTTCACACCGAGATTCGTGGCCTATTCCAGAAGTGCTGGTGAAAATAAATGTGCCAGTAGGTTTGCCTTTCTTGGGCTTAAATTCACTGCTCAGTGGATGAAAAATGTGCAGACCACTTGTTAAAATTCTATTTGGTGCCTTTGCAGTTCTCCAAGTGTCACTGAAACTACGGAAGCACCTTGGAGCATATGCTTACTGTGGAAGTGTCAGCAATAGTTAGCAGTAAGGGTTTCCCATCATGATCCCCCACACAAGTCTTTAATGTCATTTGCTAAAGGTAAAACCAGCAGGTTGCAAGCCATCTTTGTGGGTGGAGCGAGATGTTTGTGCAGGGATACCGATGGTTGTTCAGTGGCAGCTTATTTGTAAAGCTTCTGTGTAAAGGGTTCATGTGTAGAGGGACTAAAAAAGGGCATGGTGGGGAGGAACTGATGCTGACTAGTAGCAAGAGCACAGTGATGCTTTGTGCTTCCAGCAAACTCCTTCTCTGACACTCCTGGAAACCTCATACACAGCTGGTGAAACCTCTGTGCAGCTGTACAAGGGAAATGGTACCAATCTGTCTTGGGAGGTTTTTTTGCCTGCAAGATGGGAGACCTGGCATGACTTGCTTGTCGCTGGGCAGATCAGTGGTGAAACTGGGAAAGAAGGGTCTTGAGAGAGTAGGTTTGGGGTTTGTTTGAGGTTTTGGGATGGTTATCTGAGGCTTTTCTTAGGAGGTGGTGAGTACCTGTGTGGTGGAAACTGGACTGTTCCAGGGAGCTCTTGAGCTGCACACCCCAACATCAGTTCTGCTAGTCTTGGCCAGTATCAGGTTTGACCCTTGTTTTCTACCCCTGCTCTAACTGCTTGGATATGTTCGGGGGCAAGGGCAAGGATTATCCTTAGTGCTCTTGGAGATTATTGCTGAGCACATCATTTTAGATGCTAGCCTGAGGCTAGAGCTCCTGATGAGGGTCAGTGCTCTCAACTGACCAGTCAGGAGACGAGACATCTCCTGGGTTAATTGCACAGTTGGCATCTTTCAGTGTAAAATGATCCATGTATCAGATGCGGTTACAAGGACCTGGGTCAAACAGCTGATGCCTGGCTCCCTCTCCAGCCTCCCCAGAGATGGACCCATGAAGGCATGGAAACAAAGTGTAAAGCAGTAGGGTGGGACAGCGTTAATGGGAACATGGTTGAGATACTGAGCCCATTTCCTGAGGACATGTTACCTTGTTGGCAGATAGGGATTAGCAGGAGGAGTTGGGTTTTGGGGGTTGCCAACAGCTGTCAGTTACTTTAGAAAAAGAGAGGGGCTAACATTCAGCAGCATAACTCTGGCTATGAAACACTAGACTCGTTACTGTAATACTTGAGGATGATACAAAGGGGGTTAAATTAATATGTCTTGCAAAATTGTTCCCTCTGCAGTGCTTTTCAATAATTGGCTAGTTCTCTAACACCGGGAGCATGCAGCTGAGGAGAAAACCCAATTGACTCTTGCTAATTAACTCTGCTGCGTCTGGATTCCTGCCTGTGTCCATGGATGTTTGCTGGGCAGAAGAATTGAGGTTCCTCACGCTTGAGCAGTGAGCTGTAATAGTGATTGTGACTCCACGTGCTCAACGCTAATCTTGCAAAGAGATGCTGTTGCCAAAATTACGGGGGCAGGATTTGGTCTCACTTTGATCTCAGATTAAATCGCATGGGCAATTTACTGCGACTTAATAAGTAACAGTGCGTGAGTTCTGGGATGCTCACTCTGCCTGCAAACTCAGTCTGCTCAGACTGTAGAGCAAACTTGCTTTCTTTGCAGCTAAACCTGGTCAAATTGTCTTGCAGTACAGGTCAAGGTTTATGCAAAGTTGTCATGAATTAATGAATGCATGTAATAAAAGCAATCATAGCACTTTGGTAATGTATCTGATCCATCTGTTGTGTGATTTAGTGAGGCATCTGAAGTGGCTTCAGGGATTGGGAGCTTTTGGCTGCATCTCCTCAGTGTGGTTTGGTGTTTGTTCAACATGAAATGATTCATCTGGTGAATTGAGGGTAAACCGAAGGTTTCTGTTGCAATTCCTGCTGCTTCACCAGGTTTTCTTGCGAAGATCTTTTAATTTCTGCTCTGGTTTGATTGATCTTTGTGAAGAAAAATGCTGACGCTGATTCTTGCCATGAAGTGCTATGGATTTGTCAGAAGGGTCTTTTATCACAATTTGAGATGATTCCCTCTCTAAAATTACAACTCCTAATTTGATTTATTTTGAGTGTGTTTGTATATCAACAGTTTGTGGGTTTATTATTCTGTTTTTTTTGCTGTCCTTTGACTGTAAGAACTTTCATAAATTGCTGGAAGGAGGAGGAACAGGGTATAAGTACAATCATCATTGCTATTGCTGAAAATTGGCCAAATCGCAGACGCACAAAGTGTCTCTTTTAGTTTTATTTAGAGGTACAGTAATATTCCAAAGGACGCCATAAAACTCCTCTAATGAAATGTATTGTTAGCTCCCTAGAAATGTAATTTTCTATTAAACGTGAATTTTAAAATCAGAATTCAGCTGCATGCTTAGCATTCCCTAGATGGCACAGAACTGGTAAAAATGACACGTGCTGTCCCGGGCTGGCAGTGAGGAGGGGAAGATGTATGTGTAAGGGGCAAGAAACTAAAGTCTCTGGAGCAACTGTTCCACAGTTTGCAGAATGGCATGGCTCTGTTTCTCCTGGGTGCTCAGCTGGCCCTGCAGCTGTGATGGCTCCTTCAGCACATCTCGACTCCTCAGAAGCTCAGCTGTCAGGGAACAGCACTGAGACAGAGAAAAGCCCCTTGCTGGCTCTGAGTGTAGGGAGCTGTCCCAGAAACAAAATCAATCTATTTTTATATTTGGAGACTATCTGGGTAGAGTTCTTTGTGCAGTACCAAATTAGAGGATGAAACTGTGGCAGAGGAGCATGCCTCTTCTGCTCCCTGCAAAGGGTAGTGGCCTTGTCTTTCCCACTGTTTCTCTAAGGGCAGGTTGAATGTTGCTCACACCTGGGCATTACCTTCCCCTGCCTCCCACCGGCTCGACTGGCATGTGTTAATGCTGGGCCCAGCCTTTCTCCACTCTTTGGAGCTCACTGGAGAAAGGATGAGTACAGCATGAGAGGCCAATGTCGCTGGAGCAGCAACCTGGGCTGGCTTTTGGGCTGCCCTCGGTCTGGGTCTGGGTCTGTCTCCGCAGCACCCTGAAGCGGGACAGAAATGGTTTTTTGAAGACAGAAGTGAGCAAGTTGTGGAAGCTGCGCTGCAGTGAGGCAAATGCACAGACAAGGACAAAGGTGTCAAATGAATGTGGGTAGAAATGGGTCCAAAATTCTGCTGGGGGTGCCAGAGCATGTCCAAAGTTTGCTGGTTACTAATAGAGCTCAGGTGGGCTGGTGAAGAGTGCAAGAGAGAGGATCTTGGGCTAAGCTTCAAAGTCGTGACAGCCCTGCTCTTCTGCAGTGCAGTAACACACCCAGCAAAGGGCCCTTTGCATTGCAGCACCAAAGCAATGGCTGTGAAAGACCTCCTCTGCAGTTTTGCAGGCCTTATAGGCTGTTTCCTTTGTCCCACTCCGCCCTGACTTGTTTCAGACAGGTCTATGACCTGAGAAGGATTGCTTCAAGGGTCCTGACTCCAGCTACAATGCTGCTGATGCACTTTAACCCCAATTTTGTTGTTCTAGTTCAATCTCAATTAAATTTGCATTTCTTGAGAGCAGGGTTGCTTGGGAAGATCTATGTCCTTTCCCACGTGTTGCTGGTATGAGTGACTTTAGATAATACCATGCTCCTAGGTAGGTAGCAACTACGTCCCTTTTATAATATGTCATGCAGCTCCTGGCAGAGGAGCAGATGGGTCTGAGTCCCAGAGCCAGACAGGTTCCTGCTGTGTAGGGTGACAGTGCTGCTGAGCCAGGGGCAGCTGCCACCGAAAGCAGCTCTGGTCTGCTTTCCTGCACCGTCTTTGTCTTGGCACTTCTCTGAGACTATGGTTAGACAATTCAGGGAGCAAAAAAAGCCCCAAAATTATTTCCTTTTTTGGAAGAGAAGCTTTTCCATCAGTCAGTGAAAGCTTGGGGCTGTGCTCGGGGATGCTATCCTGTGCTGGAGTACATTGTCATCACTTCCAGCTACTCCTGGCCAGAGGTCACATCCTCCCACAGATCCGATCCCCGGGCATCCTCTCTTCTCCCAGAACAACAAGGATTAACTGGAGACCATTTCCTAGGATGATTTTTCTCAACCTGGATTTTCAAGGGAGGGCACACCTGGTACTTCTGGCAGATGTGAGGTGGTGGTAACTGCTGGAAGGAAGGGGCAGCAACAGGCAGTGGGGAGCAGTGGCCAGCTGCCTCCTCCATCTGCTCAGCTGCAGCTCGAAGCGTGTCTGGCCTCAGCTGGGCAGCGGTTCTGCCTCTGCCTCGCCAGTCTCCACGACCGCACAGTGTTGAAACTGCCTTTGCACATAGGAAGTAGTTTAATCCTGGGTTTGTTCCCTGTTTCAGCAAATCTGACCAGAGTCTGCATTGTTAAGTGTAAATGTCACACACACAAATATAATAACATCTGGTTTAAAGTGAAAAGAGTGAGGAAATGGGTGTTATGGTTAAAATCAAGTCTGCATCCTGAAGTCACTCCTCCGCAGCTAGGTTTTGCTTAGTTAGATTGAATGTAACCTGTAATATCAAGACTCGGCTTGCATGCGGAGAGTTAGAGCAAAGGCTGAGTGTTTGCCATAGCTCTGACCTTTCTGCCCAGGTCATAAACGTTTTGGAGACATTTTTTCCTGTCTCTGAACATCCTTTTAGGAAGTTCCCCTCCACAATTCCCTACCCCTTACTCTGGTGTGCAGCCCGATGGGGATATCCTCATTGACTTCCGAGTATAATTTACACCGTGGGGATAAATTAAATCGCAGCCCATCTTGAACGGGACCCATTTATCAAGAAAAGACTTCCTAACTGCAGACAGCTGCAGAGACCTGCCACCCTACTGTGTGAGGTGTGCTGTATACCTGGAACTGGGTTCTCCTCCATTTTTTTCCATTCCTCCAGGCATGTGCAGGAGCATACAAATAGATTTTCTGTAGACCGCTGCGACTCTCACAAACCTCCATCCTGTTACTGGCAGCTTTCATAACTGTGCTTGCGCCAGATTTTTGGCTGTCTCTGGTGTCTGTGGGAAGTGGAAAGAGTATTTGTGTATGCTGTACAACAGTAGGTGTGTTCTCACGCCGTGCAAAGGTTTAACGTCATTTTCATATGGCCCAGAAATTTTAGAAGTTAAAATTAAAATGTGAAACAAATAAACTTCCTTTTTATGCCTTTAGGACAAGAAAGTTTTGGGTGCTTGTGTCTTTCTTCTTAGAAACAATTTGATATCACTTTAAAGGATGCTAGACATGTACACCGATTACATATTTATCATTTAAATAGAAGTCTTGCACTACCCTGCAGGCCTCTTTTAAACTCAGTGTTAGCTTGAAAACACAATATATGAAGATCTATCAATGCAGCTTATCAGGATAACTAAATATTATGCATGGAGCAAAATATTTCCCTTTCATTATGAAAATAAGTGTTCTCTGCTGTGTTACGCTTCAAGCATGTTGTTCAAAAGATGTGATCAAGACATCAAAGAGAAGAAAATTATTAAGATAGCAGGAATTGAAACAGCTGCCTTTCCTGTGGTAATTTAGAGACAACCTCATGCATTGCCCTGCTGAAATTCCAAATTTTCTTTTTTTTCCCTTGAGAGCTGTGTTCTGAAGTGGGAGTCATTTTATTGCTTTTAAAATGAGCTGTTTAATTTTACAGTCAGAATAAGATTTAGCAAGAAACAGCAGTCAATTTCAGCACTGCTCTATAACATGGCTCTTTAGTCTCCATAACAATTTAAAGGGTCAGTGCTATTTTCTCCTCTGTTTTTGAATGGATGAAGGTGACAAGTTGATGGGTGCCCTTGGTCTATCTGACCTGGCCGAGGTCTTTGGACTCTTGCGTATCTGACTTCATGAATGCTGAGCATTAAAAATCCTCATAGGAAGAATGAGAAAAGAATTTTCCCTTTTATTCTTGGCAAAGAAAGTGTGTCTTGGCTGTGACAACACTTTTTATAGATGTGTCTGAGGTGGCTGTAGCCCTGGGTTTATGTAGCAGGGACAGCACGGAGCTTGGTGCGTGTACTTAATTTCTCCCCTGGATGTGCTGGTTTCACTGCAGTATCTACTCTGCCCGATGAGGCCAGCTTAGGCCTGCCTGCCTCTGAGCTGTGTCAGGGATGCCTGCCCCCATGCCGTGTCATTAAGGTGTCGTGGTGGTGGTCCTGTCTCTGGGATTCAGAAACTGGTCCACAGAAGCAAACTTCTGTGCTCAAAGCCTGCAGTTGGACAGACAACCCGAAATACATTGGCTTTTCCTTTCCTGGAGTTTGGTCTGCTGTGGACGTGGGAAACTGGCTCAAAAACAATCTCTGGTTTGTTAATGTTCCACTTTAAGGTAGAAACGGCAGCATCTCTTCTGGGCAGCAAAAAAAGAACAACCTGAGGGTGAGTGAATGGAAAGGCTTGTCTCCTTTGAAACTTCAGCCCCTTGAAGTGAGAGCTATTTGAACTGGGGCTTCAATGAGAGCAGTTTCTGAGGATAAAAAGCTATGGTGAAACATCTCTCCTAGCGATTCGAGTTTCAGGAGTTACAGCTTCTGTCCTCATCCTTGCTGCAGACTTCCATGTGACTGTTTGAAAATCATTCGTGGTCTCACTTTTTTTTTTTTTTTTGTTCGGTTGGTTTTTTGTTTATTTCTTCTTTCTTTTTTTAATCAGAGTTGCAAAATTACCTTAGTGAAGGCTATGGTGGCCACTGTTGTTTATTAGCTTGACACAAGCTACTTCATTTTCCTTGTCTTTTTCCTACTTCTCTTTTGGGAGATACGGTGGTGTTCTTCCATCTTTGTCAGATGCTTTCAGCTTAGCAAATGAAGGTGCCTTCGTAGCATTGTACAATTGATGTGTGCAGTCACAAAGAAACAGTACCTGCAGGTTTAGATTTGATCCCTGCCCAGCTGTCCTTGACTAGGGATTTCACAGCAGTGACACTGGGTTTCTGGAGCCATGTTACAGCAGCTTTGGGATTTACTTGGTCTGAAGTATATTCTGCAGTAAAGCTACACCTCCTTTTTGCAGGTGTGGTCGGACCTGTGTTCTTCCTGCAGATACTGGCTGAAGTTCCAGATCAGGGAGGTCAAAATGACTCTGTAAAAACTACTGGTTTTTAATTGCTCCGTCAGACAAGCTCTAGCTGGAGACAGAGAAACTATTGCATATGCTGCTTGTGGCAGGTTGTTAATTTATTCCTGGAAAAGTTCCTCTTTGTGTTTTCCTCCCCAAAATTACTTACCATTTTTGTGCAAAGACACAGTATAGCCCTGTCATCTCTCACAGAGACACATTGTGTCAGCAGGTGACATAATAATTGTATGATGTATTTTGAGTCTAGCCCTAGCCAAGCCTCGCGGGTGAGATGATGTCCGGAAGAAGATAGGATGACACTGTTAGCTGCTTTAAAAATCTGATTAAGGAGGGCAGGTGGATCGAAAGAAAAATTCGAGTGGGAGCTGAGACTGCTTGGGGGAGGTAGAAATTCTGCTTCTTTCATCAAAATTACAGCTTGCCCAGGGCAGAGTCTAGAAGTGATGTTTGGTGCCATCTCTCTGTGTTTTTTGTGGCTGAGCTTCACCCCCAAATCCCCCAAGCCTTGATGATGGAGAGAAATGTGTGGAAGTAGAGCATACTCAGCACTTTGCAGGATGAGAGCTTGTTGGTAGTTTGTGTGAAATAAGGCCAGAGCTTAGGGAGATGAGTGATGGGTGGTGGACAGCTTGGACAGGGGGAGCAAGCTTTTCTTTCTATTCACAGTTGTTCTCTTGGTGCTTTTTTCCAACTGTAATTTTGTTGTTACGTGCAAATTGGTCACAGTGACACATACTTACTTCTGTTATGCATAATGCAGTCCTCAAATTGTCCTTAATTTCTGTTGTGTGAGAGCTCCTGTCTGCAGTTAAAACCACTGTGGCTAAAAAAAATGTGTGTTTTTAACTTTAGTGGAATAACACAAACTGAAGAATTGTCATTGCAGTTCACGTTCAATCAACACTGAGATGTTTAAAATGGATGTTTTTCCTGCTGAAAGATAGGTAGAAAAAGTCTTTTATTTGAATCTACATCCTCTGGAATAAAACACTGCATCTTGTGAAGAAACTAAAGGCACTGTTGGAAAATACTGAATGCAACAAATAAGTCATTTTATTTAGTTTAAAAAAATATTTTGGGAGGAAAATGCTCCCAGTTTTGATCAGCCTTGCCATAGAAAAGAAGAAATTATGTGTAACATAAAAGGAAGTTTAACTAACGGCCAAAATAACCAAGCCAAGGGAACATCCAGTGTTTTAAACAAACAACCCCAGCTTTAAGCTTCCCTCTGATCTCTTCCATTAAAATTCACTCTTGGAGACTGTTTGATAGGGAAGCCTCCTGTCTCCTTGGATAAAAGAGAAGCTTAGCTGAAAGTAAGGTCTGCATTGGACACGTTGGCTCTGTGACCATGCGGAAGGGGACTGCAATGGCAGGAGGTGGCTCTGTGTCCTGCTGGAGCCATTCAGCTCCTGCCAAGGAGCAGGAGATATGCCACCACTCCCCAGTGCCCCCATCCCTCTCCCTGTCTCATGTGCCTGTCATTGCTGCCCTCTGCCTTATCAGGACAAAGGCAATAGAGGCACAGCGTGCTGATACCCACAGGGTGAGAAGGTGTGTGTGATGGTTCCTAATTCCAGGAGTTTCATCTTGGAGCTACTGCAAACGCTTTGTGCTCTGAGCTGCATCAGTGGCAGGAAGTAGCATCTCCGCTATATAATCATCTTGTAACCCTGTAGTAACTGTCATGGCTTTTGGGAAACCAGTCACAGTCTGAGCAGGGCTCTCCCTTGGGCTCGGGGGTTGTGTGTCTGCTGCTGATGGTCACAGAGGCAGTTTCTGTGGGCAGTGCTGGGGTTGGGATTTCCTGCTCTGCAATAGATGGCCTTTCTCGAGAAACAGTCTCTGATGTAGCATGAAAGGATCCCTTGGTCTCTCTTCATCTCTGATGCTGCTTCTTCTGCTAAAATCCTCAGCACAAGGTGACTGTGATTCCTTATACTGAATAAATGAAAAATATCTGTCTTTATCCCTCTCGCTAAGAACTTGAAGTCCACCCAGAAGGGAATCCTTCTCTTCTCCCGGTGCTCGCAGGCTCCTGCCTGTGAGTGTGCCATCCCCCAGCTAGTGCCTGATGCTGCTGGCGATTTGGAAATACTCCACTGCTGCGAGGAGCAGTCCTGGCAGGGGCAGCGGCTGCAGTGGGGGACTGGAATAATGACAGGGGACAGGCTGGGACAGTGTGCTCCTCTGGGTGATGTACGTGACTCGAAACAGCTGCGGGCTCTGTTGGTACTTGTTGGGGAAGAGGGTTTAGAGATTTTGCACAAAGCCCTCCCCACCTGAACAGGCTGAAGGAGGGAGGAATCTGGCACACGGGTTTCTGGCATGACTGTTGTCCGTGTGAAAAACAAACGTGTTTTAAGTGCCTGTGATCAGAGAGTCCTGTTCAGACCCGGTATCATGCCATTCACCTCAGCCTGGTTACTAATCCTGGCACTGAGTTTGACCCTTAAGCTTTTTGGTTTTATCATGTGCTTTGATACAGTTGTAAAAATACGGACTGGCTGGCAGAGCTCCAGGGCTTGGCTTCGTAGTTTAGCAACTGCAAAACCAGTGTTCTTAAAGCGGCTTTATGCTTCAGGATATTGTTGTGTTGTGTGTGTCCCGTCCCCCCCCCCCCCCCCCCCCCCCCCCCCCCCCCTCACCCCCTGCCCCGCCCCGCCTCCTGCGTCCTCTTTCTTCCGCGTTCCTCGCGCCACCACTCCCGCGCCGCGCGCCTCCCC